>JAOTQH010238595.1:0-12956 GCA_025631255.1 Cornus kousa
ACAAATTCAATGTCGGAGCTAAACAAAACTCTTGTTATTCCTTGCAATCCAAGTTCCAGTTCTACTCCTTCCTCATCACGTAGCGGTTTATTTTATTTTAAGTTTTTTTTCTTTTCGATTGTGGTACTGGCCTCTTAACAGAGGTGGTGATCGTTTGGTTATCAAACTAACGAAAGCTGCTGCAAGTATTGCTTCGATCTATGAAGATACTCATTCACACTGTTATGCAGCTGCATGACCAATGGAAGATATAGTGAGTTAAAGAGACGAGCAAAATAGTTTGGCTTTTGGTATTGCTCAATTTGCTTCCCAAAGAATCGCCACAATTTGTTTCTTACCGGAAAGAGTCGTGTACACTTTAGTGGGGGCAACTGTCTCTGAAATTTTTTTCCCACTATTTTACCTTTTTTATTTTGTCATTTTGACATATATACTTATGAAATATTACCTCCACCCCCCTTAAATTATTTTTAAAAAATTAGTACCACCCCCCTTCAATTGAGTTTCTGGATCCGTCATGGTTTCTTAAATGTTTTTTATTTTTATTTTATTACTTTCATCGAAGAGATGGTAATTAGTTATTGTGATAATTTTTGATTTATTTTAACGAAAATTTTCTTACCTTAGAATTTTTTTTTTTATAATATTGAACAGAATATTAATTCCATTGATTTTATTAAAAAGGTAATGTGAGTGCATTGGAGGAATATTTAAAAATTCTTTCTAAATTTAATAATAGTCTAACTAAATAATCCAATGACAATAATATTTCAGTCCATTCCATTTCAACTCTCTCGCTCAGCTGACGTAAAATTATGGTAAAAACACAAAATATACTTGACACTCAACGGGACCGTGTAACAATAAATAATTGTTATATAATCTTAAAAAAAAAATATTTTTATTCTTTTAAAAAGTTGACAAGAATGGTTATTGGACTTTATGATGCAATTCGACACGCGTCTGCTCCATAGTGCTGGTCACAAGATTCTTGTCTCCGAAGGCCAAATATCGAACTCTCTCGACTCGTCTCCAACTCACCACTCCTAAAAACTCTCTCGTCGTCGTCGTCGTCGCTTTTAATCGATTTCATACGTATTCTAATCAATCATTCCCCGATGCGTTCAATGTAGTTTCAGACTTCTCTCTCCTCAGATTCAATGGAAAATCATCAATCACATCCTTATACAAAATTGCAATACCCCAATCCTTTGATATCGTAGAAATTCCAACTATTCCTTTTGACTTTCTCTCTCTATCTCATCAATCAGATGGCATAATTTCATCTGATTGTGTTCTTCGCAGCAGTCTCGTGTCTCGTTGGTGTGCTCAACGCAAGTTCTGGTGATACTGATCCGATTTACAAGTAAGCTCGGTGACCTAATTGTTCATTGATTGCCAATTTTCATAAATTAGAGTTCAGTATTTACTTAGTTGTGTGATTTTTTGAGTTTAATTCACTTTTATTGTACTGTTGGATGAATTGGGAATGGAAAGATTACCTGTGTTTTTGGTTGAACTTCGTTTGGTTGCTGAGAAAATACAGGAAAAGGAAATAAACTGATGTTAATGATGTCTCACTATTTGAGAGTCTGTAGTAAGAATACCTAATTGAGCTCATACATATATATATATGAAAGGAAGAAACTAAGAGTTTAGTAGCTGAACTAATATTTGACAATAGTTGTTTAATGGAGCTCACTGAAACTTCCCTCAGAAAAAAAATTCTACGATCCATTTCAAAATCATCTAGTTATGCTGGTAAGGCTTGCTATTATAACACAGAGTGGTCCTTGAACTTCGTTTGGTTTCTGAGAAAATACAGGAAAAGGAAATAAACTGATTTTGATGATGTCTTTCTATTTGAGACTCTAGAGTAAGAATATCTAATTGGGCTCACTAAATATATATATATATATATATATATATATAAAGGAAGAAACCTAGAGTTTAGTAGCTGAACTAATATTTGCAATAGTTGTTATGCTGGTAAGTCTTGCTATTATACCACAAAGTGGTCCTTGACAGCAGAGGCGGCTCAATACAAGTTAAGGCCTAAGGCAAAAAATTTAAAATAGGCCTCTTTGATTTTTAATTTGTCCATAAAAATAACATTATTTAACTCCTATCATTTTTGTTTAACAATTCATTCTTCTCATTTTTGAGATGCAAAAATATAAAAGTAAAGTCATCTTGAGTAATTTGAAAATAAAATTGTATATTTTGAGTTTTTACTAAAAACCGGAATTTCTTATAGTATAAAACTTGATTTTTATTTATAAAATTAGTTCCTTTTTTTTTTTTTTTAAATGAAAAATGGCGTGTCATGACCTTCAACATACATTTTAAATTTTAATTTATCATTTTTCACAATAAAAATATAATAATGAAAAACACTATCATTCTCACATATATGATCATACTTGATCCTTTGGGATTCCAAATGTGGAGGAGCATTTGAACAATTGAGCACGCTAAAGCATGTCAAATTTTTATTCTTTTGAGTTATTTCAATGTGGAGATGCTTATGCAAGGCTATATAAACTAAAAGTTGAGGATGGCTGAGCAAAGAGGTACTTTTAACAAATTTATTTTTGCAAATAAAGTGATAATAGATTTTTTTAATTTTATTTATTTATTTATTATTATTATTATTTTTTGTAGAAAGAGGATTTACAATGTAAATGTAAATTTGAGTGAAGAACCCATTTTCTAGATAATGTCAGTTTTTATACTAATATATAATTGAATTTGAGAACAAATCTTAAACTATAAAAAAATTATATTCAAATTACTTACTGCTCAAAATCTTTATTAGAGAAAAAAAATTCAACAGTCTAAAAATTCAAGACCTTTAAGAATGGTGGAAAGGAATATTTTAAATTCAATTACTTATTCATTCATATAAACAATGAATGCATTACATAAAAAATTAATTTAAAGTGGTAACTTATGTGTACACAATGTCTTAGTTTGCCACTCATTAATCCTTATTTAAAGGTGGGGCACTGGGGCCTAAGGCAATGGCCTTGCCACTGAGCCGGCCCTGCTTGACAGGTAGGATGAGATCCTGGTTAGATGTTTGGTGCTGGGAAGTTGACTTGTGTTCTTGGAATTGGTGGATTTCCATAGCAACTGTCAGATAAATTAGACTATCTATGTGCAAGGTAGATAGATTTTCATTTTTATCATTTGGTGATTTTCCTCAATTTTTTTTGTTCTAATTCCTACAAGATTGTTGTATCCTATGGGTGAAAATAGATTGTGTGCAAGATAAATGCCTTTTTAGTTAAATGCTGGATGATAATGTGGTCTTTCCTTCTGTCTGTGACTACAATTCATTTTTTGGGTCATAAAAGCTTTTTATGAAGTGTTAACTTCTTTTTGAGATTTCTTCAGCTTCACTCCTTGTAGATTCTATGAAGTTATAGTGGTGCATGGTGAGCTGGTTTTCTCAAATGTGTGGAAGATCAAGGATCATGAAATGGAAATTATTACATTTTTGAATAAATAGTTGGTAGTTTACCATTTTAAATATGTTAGGAGAACAGATTATTTACGGACCAATTTACCCTTGAGATTAAGTTAAAAGCCTTTGAAATTGATGGGGAGAGGGGCACAGTGAGAGAGTGAATTAGATTAGAGAGGGATCGATTTGGGCATAATGGTTGGGGTGAACCAGAGTTGGTGATGGTGATTGTTAAATTTGTCAAAGATGTGGTGTTGACAACTGAGAAGAGGAGAGAAGAGAGAAAAACAGAAGGTGTAAAACAGAACCTGTCACGACACAAGCTCACAGTGGAGATCTGAGATTTGAAACGCAGTGGTTCTAAGGTTTGGCTTGTGATTGTTATGTTTGATACCACCATTGAGGAGAGAAAAGAGAGAAAAACAGAAGTTGTAAAACAGAAATTGTCACGAGGCAAGTTCATAGTGGAGATATGAGATCTGAAATGCAGCGGGTTTAAGGTTTGGCATGTGATTGTGATGTTTGATACCCCCATTGAGGATAGAGAGAGAGAGGGTTATAGTGGTGATGATGGTGGAAGTGGTGGGAGGAGGAGGCGGTGGTGAAGAGAGAGAGAGAGAGAGAGAGAGAGGTGGTCATGATGGAGATGGCAATGGAAGTGGTGGGAAGAGGTGTTAGTGGTGAGAGGAGGTGATGGTTGTTGGAGGAGATGGATAGGGGAGGGAGAGATTGTAGAGTCAGGGATAAAAGAGAGGAGTGTAAGGGGGTTTGGGTGGTTATTACTAAGGGGGTGACATGGTATTTACCAAAAAAAGAGGGTAAGATAGTCTTTTGGCTTGACATGATTTTTTCTATTAAAATATTTTAAAATCAAATAAGGGTATAAAAGACATTTCACGATATTACTTAATGTCCATAAACTTTCTAACATCCATAAGAGAGGCCGGTGTAGTTAAGACCATTCTATTTTATGCCTTGTTTGATTAGGCCTAACTTAGGGAGGCCAGTGTAGGTACCCTTTTTTTTTGGGGCAAATTGTAGAAAACCCCCTTAACTATCAATCTTTTGCAACAAACCCTCTTGAACTATTTTTAACCCCAAAATCTGCTTATTTTGTTGTTGAAGAATTTATATATTCAAGTTATACCATCTCTAACAGCTTAAATTTTTGTAGTAGATGGTTGTTAATATGGTATCAGAGCCAAATCTCAAGTTCAAACCTCACCGTCACCCTAATTAAAATATTGAAAAACACGTGTTGGACCAAAAGAATGCCACACGTGAGGGGGCGTGTTGAAAGATATATGTATTTAAGTTACACCCTCTCTAAGAGCTTAATCTTTTAGAGTAGATGGTAGTTAAGACTTTTAAATTCGTGCATAAAACCCCCTCCTCTTAAACAACTGTGAAGTCTTCTTTAGTTTGTGTTGTGAAATCACTAAAAATCCCCTTACATTGAATTTGAGAAAATTAAAACAAAATAATAGATTCCCAAATTAATTAATTATATTCAATATGACATTGTTTTGTTCTTGTTATTTTTTCAAGTTTATTAGGGGCACTTTAGTAATTTCACATCGTTAGTTAACGGAAACTTAAAGGATGTCTAACGACAGGGACATTATGCAAGATTTTGAAAGATGAGGGAGTTTTTTTTGGCTCTTTAAAATAGTTCTAGGGTTTGTTGCAAAATATTGATAGTTTAGGTTTCTTCTTCTTCTTCTTCTTTTTTCTTTTCTTTTTTTTGCAATTTACCCATTTCCCCCCTTTTTTATGGGGATGGCGGAAGTTGGATGGTAAGCTCTCTCTTAAACATCGTAAATTTTTGAAGTGACATTGGTACACGTCCAAATGGTCCTCCTTTCCTTCCTTTTTTCCCCGAAAGGAAAGGAAATCAGTGCAAAAGTTGGGCTGGTTGAGGAAGTAAAGTTGGTTGTTGGCATGCTATTTGTAAAAATGAAGTTTGTTAGAAGCATTCTGACCTAGACCTTGAAATGTCACACCTGTAAAATTATGCGATCACCCACGTTTATGATCCACTCCCCTTGCAAGATTTTTATTCTAGGCAAAGCTGAAGCATTCCATAAAATTTCTGTATTTTCTTTTTCTTGGGTATTTAAAACCATGACCAATAGATATTTGGTGAAGAAAGGGTTCTCTTGTCTCAATGGCATTAAATACCCATAGAAACATATTATTTTTTCTCTTATCTACATCTATAATTTTATTTACTGTTCTTTGAAATATGGATTGACACGTAGGGATTATGATAGGATAAAGACCGGAACCCTAGGCTCTGATATAGAGTTGCACAAGGTCTGTGATCTAGACCTAGAGGGAGGTGAATGGGTCTTGTAACTTTACCTAATTTTTACCATTTTTTGAATTCTTAACTAGATCATTAGAACTTCAAATTCAAATTAAAACTAAGTAATGAAATTCAATCAGTCCATCATGCTAAAAATCATGCTGTTCGATTAGTAAAAACTAAAAGCAGTAAAAAGCATGAAGACAGGACAACAAAAATTTTATGAAGATGGGACCTAGTCCAGGCAAACTAAATCCACTATGAGAAAGAAGTTACACCTAGGTTAACAATTCCAAAGCCCTCTTGACACAGACTGATCCACCAAATGCTCCATTTGAGTCTTCATGCGCACAATCCGTTCTTCAACAGACCCGCTCCTCACGCGGTTCACATCAATATCTGTTTAATTGAATAAGTGTTGTTGTTGAACTTGTTCAAATCAGCTCCGCAGCAAATACATTGTCAACACACTCAAACGAAAACAGTAGAGAGAGCGAGGCTTTTTAATGTCATAAGCAGAAAATGAAACTGCTGTTTCTAATACCTCTATTGATTGAAGCATTCTGCAGTCCTATACTTCGAATTTTTTTTTTATTTTTTTTTTTTTAAGGTAGTTTCCTAAACACTTACATGTGTATCAATTTGGATTTTCCAAATCAAATCATAAAATCTCAAAACCTTGGTGTATGAATGCATGAACTCTAATTTTGCTGACCACGTAGAAGTGTTAACATACCCTTCTATCCTTTGGTCTAGAAGATTACGCTGTTTTTATTTTTATATATATAAATTAAATTCATTCAAGAACGCTCAAAGCAGAGTACACCAAAAAAGAACTACACAGTCTACACTCTCCAAACTCCCTATACGCTTTTACCTTTGAATGTAGCTTGAATTCCATCTTGGACCATGAGCAAGAGGTAACAAACTAGCGGTGCAACTCGGGCGGGTTAGAGGCTCGACCCAAAGTATAAAATCTTCAACGCTAATCCAACCCGACCACTAACCCAAGCCCAACCCATTCTTAATTTTTTAAGCTCAGGTTGAATTTGGGCTTCCAACTTTTGATGTACTAACAAATGGAATAACCTTAATAATGAAGATATTGGCATGACATAATAACAATGGATCGAAAGCTTACAAGTTTAATTATGTTATTACATTACATGGTCCATAGACAAAAACACAAAAGCTAAAAGTGCAATATTGTAAATCCTAAATTAGAACAAAGTTTACATATAGAAGCCCTCATAAACCAACATTAATAACATTACAAAACAACAAAAAGGAAGTCGTTGGTCTCTAAATCTTGTTCAAGGCTAAGCAACATCAGATCCTCCATTCTACAAAAGGAACATGACATTATGAAGATATGGAGAAGCTGGAAAAAATTATGGAATATATAAATCATTTATAAAAATTATCTCACATAACCATAATATTACCTCTCTTAAAATTTTCTAGATGACTCTCCAGTGGTGCAAGCTCCAAGTTTGTTCACCAAACCTAAAAAATATAAGGGATAACTTAGAAAAGTCCATTACCATACATCTTGGGTCCACCTCTTGAAACAGTGATAAACCAATATATTCACAAGCAGTAAATCATATTTTTTTTTTGATAAGTAAGATTGTATTAAGAAGCGATCAAAAGGGGAACGCATCCCTCAAAAGGTAGATATGTGTAAATAAAAAAAATTTAAACAAGCATGTATGTGTATGTGTTGCGCTACTAACCTAATTGGTGAGAAAAAAAAAAAAAAAAAACTAGGGATGTACTAGTCAATTGTAGTCAGCTCTGAAATCCCTTCTTACGCTTTTTGAAGTTCCCAGAAGAGTTCTAAAATTAGTAATCTATTGTAATCTATTGTTTTTTTTTTCTTTCTTTGTTTTTTTGGACTTTAATGCATTGTCTTCAACCACACAACAAAACTAGTGATACCAGTTACTCCTCTTATGTGGCTAAACAAACATGTCATACAAAATATGATTCAACTAAGGAAAGATATAGCAGTCCTCGTCACATAATGTAAAGCAAATGCAGACTAACAGCTGAATAATCCTAATACTGCATAAAAATCTAGCTTCAAAAATAGTAAAACACCAAACTTCAGATGTTGCATTTACAGCTAGGAAGTTCTGCTCAGAAAAACTAGTTTCAGTTCTGATACAAAAACATTGAAACACCAAACTTCAGGTGCAACATGGCAGGATTGTGCATGTATTCAGTTCTAACACAAAAACAGTAAAACAACAAATTTCAATTGCAACATGGTAGAATAGTGCATGTACAATCTGATACAAAAACAGTGCATGAAAAGATACAAAAACTGTAACAAAGTAACATCTTTCTCTAAATCTTCAAGTTCCTCTAGTTTTTCTTCTATCTCAACGGGTGTTGAAGAACTCCTAAGCCAATCTTGGCCACAAATCAAACAGTCAACAATTTGAGGAGTTAAAGAACTACGAAATGAGTCAAGTGCTCAACCCTTGGTACTAAAAGCCGACTCTGAAGCCAGGGTTGATGGGAATTGCCAAAATGTCGTGGGCCATATGTGAAAGAACACAACATGAAGAGGTTTTTGCTTTCCACCACTCCAAAATGTCAAAATTTAGTAATTCCTCTTCAACGGCTTCTTGTGAGTAACATTCTAAGTCGGACTTAATCACCTCACTTTGCTCAACTTTTAAGTATATACACCAATTCTTCCTATTCTCAACAAGAATAGTATCTACCCCCTCCATATCATCCATTTCAATATCAACATTCCTTTAGTTGACTCAGCATCTCGCTAACTCAATTGATGAATAATTTTGATACAGATGATCCATGACATCTGTTATATTCCCAATCAACTCTTCAACCTTGTTACTCAAACAAAATGATGCAAAACTATATCTCACATACCCTAGCTTCTAATGAGGATCTAAAACCACGGCTATGATCAATAAAACATTAATTTGGCCAATGTTGCAATGCCATATCACTGAAGAAAGTATTTTCACTTTTTGTAGCAAAGTTTGGATTCCACTCACTTCTTGAAAATAAGAATTACTTCTTGAAAATAAGATTTAGAAGTGGCAAATCTAGACCCCGATACATGCTTTGTGATGAAGTTGAAAGCGCTACAAGAACTTGTGTAAATTCTTTGCTGTCGAGGACCATTCTTAAGTTCATATGAAAATTTTCCATCTTGCTCCTCCAACTGCTCAAAGGTTTTTGTTACTCAAATGTTGCACCAAGCATAAAATAAGTTGAATTCCATAGTGTTTGCACATCCATGCACACTGATCTTTTAGATATAATCTTCTCCACCTTAAAACGCTGCTTAAAATTTTGATAATGAGAAGGAGAACTCCTAACATACTTCACACAATCACGAATGTGAATGATTAAATCACTCACCTCATCAATTCCTTCCTTTCCTATCACATTCAAGATGTGTCCAAAACACCTTACATGAAACATATTACCATCCAATAACAACCCTTATTAAACCTCCTCTTCAAAGATAAAGCTGCCACATCATTAGAGCCTGCATTGTCAATGGTTAAAGTGCGAATTTTCTCAATTCCCCACCCTGACAAACAAGTTTCAACAACTTGTACAATGATTTCACCATGATGTGGAGTTGGAAGAACACAAAGGTTAATGATCCTTTTTTGTAACTTCCAATCTTTATCAATATAATGTGCCATAAGACAGATGTAGCCGAGATTTTGGATGGAAGCCCACAAATCAGTGGTGATACAAATTCATGACGCTGAGATCAAAAATCAATTTCAGTTTGTTTCTCGAACTATTCAGTTTGTTTTGCTCACTTTCATAAATATTAAAGAAATCTTCTGTCAAAGTAGTTTGAGAAACCAACTGAAATTTCGGCTGCAATACACTTAAAAATATTGTAAAGCCCTCTTTCTCCACAAAACTAAAAGGAATAGTCATTCTAGCGATATAGCCCTCTTTGCGACAAAAGTAGTCCCCACTCTCTTCCTTGTGCCCTCGAAGGTGCTCCTCATGTGTCAGCTTGGACTTTCACCTACGCCTTTACTCACTTGTGGCTCCAGTACAGTTAAAGTGGTTCCTCATTCTCTAACAGCTTTGGGTTCCAACCACATATCAGGAACAATATCCTCAACCCATTCCAAGCCCCGACACCAAACATTTTTCTAATTCATTAGTTTATTGAGATCATCGTGTCCAAGTTGCAGCTTTTTCTTTTAGTATGTGAAGTTCTCCATATCTTTGCGACACACACACACACACATACACCAGTCCTACAATATAGATCAGGAACAGCTTTTCTGAAACTGTTCTAGGCCCCAATTCTGAAAACTTCAACTCATGCATTATTTTGTCGGGGTCATCCTATTCAAATTGCAACTTTTGCTTTTAGTATGAAGAGTTCTACATATATATATACAACAAAAACAAATGTATGCAAGCGTGCAACCTGTTGTTATATATTCATACTGAACTACTAATATTCTGAGTTACTAGAAGAGCATATTGAAAAAGGAGATTAGCAAAAGGGTGGGTAATGATTATTTATGCATCATTAGTGGTTTTATTACCTCTAATTTATGAAGCAAGTTCTAATTAGTATGGTAAAGAGAGCACTGGGGGTTATTATTGGATACAATAGTAAAAGCTCAGACTAACAAGCATGAATGGCACTAAAGGTTATGTATGTTTCTAGTCTTTCCCCTTCCAACACTCCTTGTGGATGGGACAGGTAGTAGCCTTTTTTTTAGAGTTCTTTTACATTTCAGCTATTTTAGATATATTCTAACCTCCTGTCAGTCGCCGCTGTTTGTTCAGTTCTGCAACTGAATAAAGCTCCACTCTATAAGACATTGTCTAGCAAAAAAGGCCTTCTAAGGTGAAGACTCCAAGTGCCAACTGCTGAAGCATCTTAAATGCCACCTCTGATTATTAAACTAACAACTGTTGACTCATTCTTTATCGGATCTACTTTTAGGAAGATAGATAAATTTCTCCACAAGCCTTTGAAAGGAGATGAGATGAAGACAATTATACCAACACATCTACTGATCATTTGTTAACACTCGAGCTTGGATTTTTTCCAAAATCCAACTGGTGGGTTTTTGAAACAAGTGAACATATTGAGGATAAACTAACAATGCTTATTATGGTCATTCTTATTTTTTTCCCCTTCCTCCAAGTCTTGAGATGCAGAAGAATGGAAGAGAATGTGTGGAATTTATGATTCTGTATCTGGTGAGTTACATTATATTCACTCATTCAGCTCCTTTAAATCTTGTTGACCAAAAATTTTGAGTTGCAAAATAGGAAGCCTGTATCTAGGCCCTCTTCTCCTTCCCAACCCCTTTCCTCTTCTTGCATCAGAAATTCCTTTTCATCTCATTATTGAATTTGTTCCTCTATCACTTCATATATAATTGGTTAGACCTTCTCTTTACTAATTATGTTTTAAATTCTGTTGAATTATTCTCTCTGCAAGGCAAGAAGTCCGTAGCAAAAACCTCAACCTAGTGATTTGATGACTTGTGCAGAGGGTGAGTGAGGACAGAATAACAGTTGTGAATCTTCATAAAAAGTATATTTAGCTGCAAACAATTTGTGTGTCTGTCTCTTTTGTAGTAATAAAGAACGATGCGCCATAATCTCTCAAGAAGTTCTCTTATTGCTCTGTGCTTTGGCTTGCAATTTCTTTTCAGCTTTATAAATCAAAGCTACTAGCTGGTTTCATAGACTCTCAAGAATCACATCCAGACAATTTTTGTGTTTGTCTGTCTATGCTTCCTTTTCGAGCTGCTGTTCTTATACATATTTTGTCCTTTTGCACTGATTTTTTTTTTTTTTCATTTGCCCAGGGCTTGTGTTGAGCAATGTGAGAAAACTGGTTGTGTGGGGGACAAATGCTTCCAGAACTGTAAAATCTCATCTGATGGAAAACGTATAGATGGTCCATGGTATCTGCAAGAACCACTTTATTTGCAGTGGAAACAGTGGGACTGTCGTAGTGACTGCCAATACCACTGCATGCTGGTTCGGGAGGAAGAAAGAAAGAAAATTGGTGGCAGACCAGTCAAGTATCGTGGGAAATGGCCATTTCGGCGCGTTTACGGTATTCAGGTCTTACATGTTCTTTATGAAGAAATAAGTTGTCTATGACGTTAAATTATGGTATGCAGTTTAAAGTTGCTTGTATGGTTTATTGAATAAATTTCTTTAATTTTCATAGGAACCTGTTTCTGTCGCTCTTTCTGCCCTCAATCTCGCTATGCAATTTCATGGTTGGGTATCATTTTTCATCTTTGTTTACTACAAGTTACCTTTGCGGCCAAACAGAAAGACATACTATGAGTTCACTGGTTTGTGGCATGTCTATGGGATCTTATCAATGAACTCATGGTTCTGGAGTGCTGTTTTCCACAGTCGGTAAGCAGTCCTTAACTTTGCACATTTAATATCTGTGCTCCATATTTAGGGTCTGGTTCTGAAAGCATCCATATTTAGGGTCTGGTTCTGAAAGCAAAGATCAAACTTGCTAACCAATAAATTGCTTTGACATTAAATTTTTGGGTTAATTTCACTTACACCCCCTCAGGTTTGGCCAAATATCACATTGAATCATATTTTGAAAATAACTATCACTCGCATTACAAACGTTTGGTCCGTTTTTCACTTACTCCTCAAAAGTTACTTTTCAAGTGTGTCAGATACCTTTTTGCATGTAAAATGACATTGCTACCCATCTAACTATCTGTTGACTTTAAGAAGGGTTGAAATGACTTGAATACCCTTTGACCTTCATTATATAAATTTAAAATTATTCTTTATATATATGTATATATATATATCTCATTTTTAAAACCAACCAAATTATAATTATAAATTTATAATTATTTTTTAAAATTATTCTTTATTTATATATATTTCTCATCATGGACACAAAAAAATATATATATTTTTGGAGAAAAGAGTGACATGAAGAGTTTTGGGGGTGACAGAGTAATAAATGAGGGCAATTTGATTATTTCAGGCTTTTGATATTTTGGATTATAATAGATTTAAAAAATCGGGATAAAATTGTCATTTTGCACCTTTTTAGTGGAAAAAGTAACGGAAAAGGAAATTGGGGTCTAGGTGATAGTTAATTTCGAAAGATGTTTGAGGGTAATATTTGGTCAA
>JAOTQH010238613.1:0-12948 GCA_025631255.1 Cornus kousa
AGTTTACAACTTGGGAATCCATCCATTGGACCCCTTATTAAATTTCTCAATCCGAAACTGAAATAACAGAAATAAAAACTAAAGCTAACATAGAGAAGACTCCTACATAGTCGGAGGAATGAATAGCTGTATCTGCTCTGCATGTCCAAGCTCTAACCCTGGAACTGACGAACACTTGAAAAATAATGGTGGGTCAGGCCCACATACAAGTTCTAATCTACTACATCCCAAACAGAGACCCGCTATAATGATTATTTGGGGTAATTTAGAAGCTAATTCTGGGTCACGAAATAGAGAATTGCTTTAGCTATACCAATAATGTGTAGTTGTTGCAAACTAATTTAGGTGAATTGGTTTCTTGATAGGCATTTGGTCATTTCATCCTTCCTCATGGACTTGGTTCTTGTGCTTTGCCTTCTGTTTTTTGCAAGCATGTAGTCTTTTGGTAGTATTACTTTATCTCCCTCTGGAATTGCTGTTGACTATCTACTCTTTTGTTGTTTGCAGTCCTCCAGACCCAGATGCACTTGAGAAGATGGTTAAGGTGGAACTACTTATGCATACAATGTCTGAGCAAAGACCTGGTAAATGTCATATGCAGTTGGGTAAGAGCATCTCTGTATCATGTCTCCGGTCTTCCATTTTTTTTACTGCTTTAGTTCTCTCATCTATATATCTCTTTAGTTCTCTCATCCATATGTCTGTAAATTCATGGATCCTTCTTACTTGACATTTTAGGCGAGGATGGGAAGCTTGTGAGGACTTGAGGTGGCATGCTTATAGTTCTGTGAGGATTCCGCTGTCTATCCTTATTGTTTTGTTGTGTGCGATGGAGTTTTGTGTTTTTTTTTTTTTCTTCTTTCGGTTCTTTATGTACTTGCTTGTTTCACATTACTTTTTGGTTGTTTTCTATTCATTTCACTCAGATGGAGCCTCTGTAAAAAGCCTTTTCCATTGGTGCACTATGTTACTGTTACCGAATCATATGCTTTGATTAATTAAGGAAGAGATGAGGGAATCCAATTATCTATGTTGTTATTTATTGATTCTCTTGAATTATCTGCTCAAGCTCTATTTTTGGTGTTTACAGTCTTTTGGTTATTTTTGTTGTTTGTAATGGAGTTCGAGGCTTCGAGCAGCTGGTATTCTAGATATCAAGCTCAGTTCTCAGTTTCTGTGTAATAACAGTGGTTAACTGGGTTTAGTAAATGTCATATGCAGCAGGGACAGGCAGCATTAAATTGGTATTGGAAGTTGTTGAACATTCTCTATTGTATTATGTTACCATCTTACCATTTTTTACT
Organism: Cornus kousa; assembly: GCA_025631255.1. Lineage (NCBI taxonomy): Eukaryota > Viridiplantae > Streptophyta > Magnoliopsida > Cornales > Cornaceae > Cornus > Cornus kousa. The sequence goes on from JAOTQH010238613.1 coordinate 1,305, forward strand.
GCTCTCTTTACTTATAAATCTTCATCTATATTTCCCTTTTCTGCCCTTCATTCTGAAAAATTTATGGATCCTTCTTACTTGATGATTTTTTTTTTGTTGAGGATGGGAATCCTTTTACCATTCTGTATAAGTAGGCTATTCTATTTGTACAGATACGGTAGATGGGCGAGTTCAATCCTTCTTTTCTATTAGTTCTCGATTCTTCTCTTTGGCACGGGGTAGAGCAGTTTGGTAGCTCGCAAGGCTCATAGCCTTGAGGTCATGGGTTCAAATCCCGTCTCCGCGGCATTTTTCTCTTGGGCTCGGTTTTTGTTTTTCCGATTGTAGTTGCTAGTTGCCTTTTAACGTTTTTTTCTTGTTTGCAGTCCTTCACTTGAAGATGGACTTGCCGAAATTTAAAGAGCCATTTGTGGCTGGACTGTACATTGTGATTAGTTGAAAACAGATGAGAGGGTCTATTTATCTGTTTTTTTTTTTGTTCCTTTTCCTTGAATTTCTTCCTGATGTTTACAGGCACTTAGTTATTTTGCTCATTTCTAGTGCATTTCTGGCAGACAGTCTTTTGGAAGAGCGAAGAGAACCTCTGCTTGGTGAGAGACTGTAGGCAATTATCAATCTTTTGCATTTTAATTATTTATAAGCATGATGAAAATGATATTTAGATAATGTTGAGTACCTTCCGCTTGGAATTTTGTCTTTTAGGGGTTCCAAAACAATTCTGGATGGTTTAATTAGTGATACAGTTGATGGTTGCATTCCTCGTTAGACGGGACTAATTGGACTTCAATTGGTCCTTCTGCCCTTCGGGTTTTATGACTTGTGACCAAGTTTTTGAATATCCATATGCATGTCACCTTCTTCTAGCTTCCGTACCATTTTCTGAGATTAGTTTGTGTTTTGAGTTGTAAATGAATCCTTGTTGCTTTTTATATACGTACAGCTAAATTTTTATTTGCCTGCTTACACGGATTTTATGCAACTATGGTGAAGTTCTTATATCATGTTTTTCAGTTCAATCCCATGTGTTACTAATCTTATTATTTTTTCTGTGAATATTTCTTACTATAAGTAGTTCCCTTTTTACCTTGTTTGATTTTATTTTCCACGAAGCTGAAGTTTGATGCCTGAGGTTCAGTGTTGTGCAATTGTGCTTGTTCATGTTTTTTCTGTTCTGTTTTGATCGTGCTCTATTTGTGATTAGGCAATTTCAGTTGAGTTGTAATGCATGCACTTATTTATGTATATGTATAAATATATATACTTTTACAAGAATATTGTTGACTCAATTGTCAAGATTATGTATTTATGTTGCTAGTCTTTGACATATATTAATGTTGGAGAGTTCTGAACAGGCAGTGTCATGATGAAAAGCTTTTTAGAATTCTGCTGTCCATTTTTTCGAGCGGCCGTGTCTTTATTATGTGGAGTTATTGTTGGTTCCTAATATTGTGATGGTTTGCAGTTCATTAGGGCAGATTAACCGAATTTAAAGACAGGTTCAACCATTTTGCAGTAACTTCCGTTTCACAACTTGGAACTTTTGCATACTTCGTTAAGAAAGCATTCCCATTCAGACTGAGTTCTACCACGTCCTTGTTTTAAGAAGGTATTCCATAGGAGCGCGCTTTCTCTTTCAGAATTTGAATAGTCTAAAGATTGCATCATCCCCTCCTTACATAAAATCATAGCGAAGATATGGTCCATCTTTCAATCGGTACCATGAACATCAATAACTGCGCTTATTAACCAATCATTCTCTGCTTGCCTTCTTGCCCGTGGTGTGATTTCGCTTGCCTTATAAGGGTACTTCCATTTTGTGTCTTATCATTATTGAAATTAGGCTTTCTCAGCTGATGTGTTGTCATTTTGTGTATGTTCGTATACATATATTTATCCTTTTGTTCTTGGTAAAGTCGACTAAGAATTACGTCTATTATTTGTTTGTTTTCATATACATGTTCTTTGCTGTCTTGTTCTTTGCATTTGTGAGGTGTCATTTATAAAACACTTGTTACCTGAAAGTCAACACAGATTTCTTAATTTAGAAGTGATACAAGGACATGTCCTTGTAATTCTTTGGTTAAATCTTAATTTATTTGGTGCATGAGAATATCTGACTTTTTGTCTAAGTTATTTTATCATGCTATGCATATTGAAGAAATTTTATAATTTTGCAGGTACTATGGGAGGGTATTCAATGTGTGTTTTTGTGTCCTGGTATATGAAGTTGCCATCTGGTGGTTTCAGTCCTCAACTTTACATTCACTCTCCATTTATGTGACTTTACTACTGAATTGCAAGTGTAAAAGTATATATTATCTTTCTTTCTTTTTTTTCTTTTTTCTTTTTTTTTTTTATCTTTTTCCTTTTCTGTGCCTTAATTTTTTTTGACATAACAAGAAAATAAAGGACATGGATTGGAACACAGTTAGAGGGCCTTCTGCATGATCAAAGTGGATGGTAATTTTCTTTTGAACTAATCTTCAAGTTTGATTTGTGCTCCTTCAGGCGCTGGACCTCCAACAAAGTGCTTTTGTTTTCCTGTCTTTCTTCCCAGCATAATTATGCAGTAGTGATGGTTGCACTCTGAACCTTGATCTCCTGTGTTTTATATTACCTTCCTACCCTTAATGTTTTGTAGTTGTTGCTAACCAATTTAGGTGAATTAATTTCTTGATAGCCATATGATCATTGGATTTGGAGGACAATCTTTGTGGTTTCATCCTTTCTCAAGGACTTATTGTTTGTGCTTTGCCTTGTATTTCCAAGCATGGAGCTTGTTGATTTTTTCGTTTTGTAGGATGTCCTGTAACACATTGGTGACACTTCTGATTTGTGCTCCTGCAGGTTTACCTACAAAAGATTTTTGCTTTCATTTTTTTCCTACCTAGCATAATTATGCAATAGTAATGGATGCACTCTAAAACTTGCTCTCTCATATTTTGTATTATCTTCCTAAAGAATGATGTCTATTTTAGTAGTTAATTTACTTGAATTGGTGTCTGGATAGGCATATATGGTCATTGCATTCAGAGGACAAAAAACCTGTTGTCTGTCTTTGCGGTTTCTTGCTTCATCATGGATTTGGTTCTTGTTCTTTGCCTTCTGTTTTTCTGCAAGCATGTAGCCATTTTGTAGTATTACGGTATTTCCTTTTCTCCATGTGGAATTGCTGTTGACAATCTACTTTTTAGTTGTGTGCAGTCCTCCACACCCAGATGCACTTGAGAAGATGGTCAAGGTGGAGCTACTTAATGGTTACAAAGTTTAAACAAAGACCTGTAGGATTTAATAGATGTCGTATGCTGTTGGGCACCTTTGGCAAACAGTGTTCAATTTGATTTGGTTTGTGTTTATTTACGTATTGAAAGATGTGTAAGAGCATCTCTTTATTATGTCTCCATCTCCCATTTTGTACTGCTTCTATATATCTCTTTTGCAAACTTTTCATCCGTAAATTCATGGATCCTTCTTACTTGACATTTTAGGTGAGGATGGGAAGCTTTTGAACAGGCAGTGTCATGATGAAAAACTTTTATTAAGGATGAGAATTATCTATTCCTGTTGTTTATTTATTCTCTCGAATTTTCTTCTCAAACTCTATCTTTGGTGTTTACAGTCACTTAGTTGTTTTTGTTGTTTGTAAAGGAGTTCGAACAGATGGTATTCTAGTAGAGCTAAGCTAGTTTGGCTGCAGGGAGGGATTAGTCTATTGACTTCTTATTCTTTTCTTTTTCTTTTTTTTCTTTTTTTTTTTGTAATAAAGAAAGAACACAGACCCCATCATACATCCTTTTTTGGTAATGAAATTCCATAATTTTCTTAAAAAATGATTTCTGCCTTTTTCTTTGTCAGACCCATAAAAATTTAGATTATTCTTACATGCACCTTCCTCGATGAAGTTGTCAACATCTTGTCCCCACCTAGCTAGTGAAATGTTGAAGCTCCATCTATTGATATTATCAAAGTTCCCATTAATCAGAAAGTTAATCCTACAAAATCAGTTAGTCCATATCAGCTTCAGCATATTCCATGTTTGGTACAATATTTCACTGTCCCATGTCACTAGTACCAATTTTATAAGATTGGGCATGAGAGATGAATGAGCAAAACCTGATTGTCATTTCATCTTGTAGGGGTTACCTGACAATTCTCAATGGTTCTATAATGTGATATGCTGTTAGGATGATGCATTAGGTTTTTCAGGAGCTGTTTTATTGTTTTTTCCCCGAAAAATTTGTACTATTTTCTATTTTTCGAAAAAAATTGTCAAACTGGGCCATGTGAACCCCCTGCGGGTCATATTAGCTTTTTTGTTGTTCGCGTCATTAGTTTTTCTGGATATTGCTATTTTGTTTTCAGCTTTATTTTTGTTGTTGTTTTGGGTTACTTTAAAATCATTAGTTTTTCTGGATGTTGTTATTTTGTTTTCAGCTTTATTTTTATTGTTGTTTTGGGTTACTTTAAAATCATATGTGGAATGGCTTGTTTCTAATTTGGTACTTTCCTTTTCTGTGTTTCTGCTTCTTTTAGATTGTTACAACACAGGAAGTAAGAATTATATTTGTCTCCTGCCCTGCAGCCTCCAAAATATTTGTTCTTTAAGGTCCATTTTCCTTCCGAATATAATCATGCTGTATTAATGGATGTATTTTGTATTATCTTCCTTACCAGAGATTTTTATATTTGGTACCCAAGAATATAGGTGAACTGGATCCTGGATCGCCATATGGTCATTATTGCATTTGGAAGACAAATCATGGTTTTTGTCTTTGTGGTTTCTTCCTCGTGGACTTGTTGCTTGTGCAGTTGCCTAATTTTCTTTGCAAGCCTGGTGCATGTTAGTAGTCCTTTTATTTTTTCTTGAAATTGCTGTTTGCTCTGTACTTTTTGTTGGTTTGCAGTTTCTACAAGCAGATGCACTTGTTGAAGATGGTTAAAAGAGCTAGTTATGTTTACAAAGTTTCAGGTTTCAAGCTCAGTTTTCAGTCTCTGTAATAACAGTGGTTTGTTTTTTATGTAGTATCTCAAAGACAGGTTCAACCACTTTGCTGTAACTTCCGTTTCTCAACTAAGAAATTTCGCATACTTCTTTAGGAAAGAATTCCTATTTGGCTAGAGCTCGACAACTTCCATTTTGTTTCTTATCGTTATTGAAATTAGGCTCTCTCAGTTGATGTGCTGTCTCTCTGTGAGTGTATGTTTACGTACATTCATCCTTTTGTTCTTGTTTAAGTCGACTAATTATTTTGTGTATTATTTGTTTGTTTTCATATACATGTTCATTGCTGTTTGTTCTTTGCATTTGTGAGGCCATATTTAAAAACACTTGTTGCCGATAGTCGACACAGTTTTTTAAAATTAGAAATGATCCAAGTACACGTCTTTCTTACTCCTTTGTAAACTAAATTTTCTTAATTGTATTTAGCTAGTAAACTTTCTTATCATGGGTGTTGTTGAGATAATCTTTGGATTCAGAAGATTTGGCTCGGTAAATATTCTTGTTGCAACATTCATTGGAAAGCAAAAAGACAGATGTATAAGAAATCACAGATGTAAAGTTTAGGGCGGAAACATCAGATGTATAAGAAATCACAGATGTAAGGCACAAAGTTCATATAACAGGACGCGAGTGTAAAAGTATGTGTAGTTTTTGCTAACCTTTTTAGGTGAATTGGTGTTGATAGGCTTATGGTCGTTGCATTTGAAGCACAAAACTTGTCGACTGTCTTTGCGATTTCATCCTTTCTCAAGGACTTGTTGGTCGTGCTTTGCCTTGACACAATAATAGAGTTTGTTGAATTGTTTGTTTTGTAGGATATCCTGTAATTGTTGGTGAGGCTTCTGATTTGTGATCCTGATGGTCTGGCTACCTACAAATTTTTTTTGTTTTCCTTTCATTCCTTCCTTGCATAATTATGCAATAGTAATGGATGTAGGTCTCTCATATTTAATATTATCTTCCTTGAGAATGAGATCTATAGTACTAACCAATTTAGTTGAATTGGTGTCTGGATAGGCATATATGGTCATTGCATTTGGAGGACAAAACCTGTTGTCTGTCTTTTGTGGTTTCTTCCTTCCTCATGGACTTGGTTCTTGTGCTTTGCCTTCTGTTTTTTTCGAATGTGTAGCCATTTATGTAGTATTACTTTTTCTCCCTGTGGAATTGCTGTTTACTGTCTGCTTTTTAGTTGTTTACAGTCTTCCACTCCCTGATGTACTTGAGAAGATGGTTAAGTTGGAGCTACTTATGCTTACAAAGTTTGAGCAAAGATCTGTATGGTTTAGCAAATGTCATTTGCAGTGTTCAATTTGATTTGATTTGTGTTAATTTACGTATTGAAAGATGTGTAAGAGCATCTCTGTATTATGTCTCCATCTCCCTTTTTTTTTCTGCTCTGCTTAGTTTCCTCATCTATAAATCTCTTTTGCAAACTATTCATCTGTAAATTCATGGATACTTCTTACTTGACATTTTTAGGTGAGGATGGGAAGCTTGTGAGGACTTGTTGGTAATTTGAGGCGGTGTGATCATAGTTCTTTGAGCATTCCATTGTCCTGTTCTTTTTCTCAAGTAGTTACTTTACCTGTACTCAGTTTTTGTCGTGCACAAATGTGTTCCATTTCCTTTTCTTTTTCTTTTTTTTTAAATTCTTTTTGTATTTTCTTTTTTGACATTCTTTTTTAGTGTTCCATTTCCTTCTTTTTAATTCTTTGATTAATTGTGGAAGAGACGAGGGAATACAAATTAATTCTTTTTAATTCTTTTTAATTCTCTTGAATTTTCGGCTCAAACTCTATTTTTGGTGTTTACAGTCGATTATTTTTGTTTGTTTATATTGGAGTTGGAGTAGATGGTATTCCAGAAGAGCTAAGCTGGTTAGGCTACAGGCAGGGATTAGTCTTCCTTTTTTTTTTTTAATAAGGAAAGAAAACAGACCCCTTTTTGGTAATGAAGTACCAAAACCTTCTTAAAAAATGATGAGATGCAGGAGAAGCCTGCTGCCAGAACTTTTTAGTTGTTTTTTTCCCTGTAATTTTGGTCTATTTTCTATTTTAGGATAAAAGTTGTCGAGCTGGGCCATGTGAGTTGAGCCGTCTTTTTTTTTTTGTTGTTGTTGTCATATCAGCTTTTTTGTTGTTTGTGGTGTTAGTTTTTGTGGATATTGTTATTTTGTTTTCGACTTTATTTTTATTTGTAGTTTTGGGTTGTTTTAGAAGCATATGTGGAACGACTTGTTTCTAATTTGGTACTTTTCTTTTCTGTGTCTGCTTCTTTTAGATTTTTACAATACAGGAAGTAAGAAAAATAAGATTTATAACACATTGGTGAGGTTTCTGAAATTTGTCCTTCCCTTCAGACTACCAACTATTTGTTCTTTCCACCCTTAGTTCTGAATTTTCTTTGGATCCTTCTTACTTGACAATTTTTTTAGGTGAGGACGGGAACACCTTACCATTCTGTGTGAGTAGGCTATTCTATTTGTACAGATAAAGTGGATTTGCGCATTCATTCCTTATTTTCTATTTGGCATGGGGTGGATTAGTTTTGTAGCTCGCAAGGCTCATAGCCTTGAGGTCCGGCGTTCAAAACCTTTCTCCGCAATTTTTTTTTTTTTTTTGTTCTTGGTTTTTTTTTTTTTTTTTGGTTTCCCCGCTTGTAGTTGCTTGTTCTTTTTGCTTTTTTGCTTGTTTGCTTGTTTTGCAGTCCTTTACTTGAAGATGGTCTTGCTGAAGGTTAAAGAGTCTATTGTGTGGCTCGACTGTACATTGTGATTAATTGAAAACAGAGAGAGGATCTATTTATCTGTTTTTGTTGTTGGTCGTGTTTTACTGAATTGATTTCTGATGTATACAGGCCTTGGTTTATTTTCCTCATTTGTAGTGGATTTTGAGTGGACGTCTTTTGGAAGAACTAGGAGAACCTCTACTTTTTGAGACTGTTGGAAATGATCAATCTTTTGCATTTTAATAATTATTTAAAAGCATGATGAAAATAATTTATAGCTAATGTTATACCTTCTGCTTGTTAGTTTGTCTTGTAGGGATTCTAAAATAATTTTGGACAATTAATCAGATATACCGTTGATGGATGCATTGCTCTCTAGATGGGACTGATTGGACTTCGATTGGTCCTTCTGCCCTTCGGGTTGTGAGTTTGCCCATTAGTCCTTTTTTTAGTTTGAATCAATCTAGTTGAAGTCACTTGCAACCAAGTTTTTGATTATCAATATGCATGTCACCTTCTAGTGTCCATACCACTTTCTGAGATTCGTTTGTTTGTCACTGTTTTGTTTGTGACTTTGTGTTGTAGGTACATGAATCCTTGTTGCTTTTTGTATCTGTACAACTAAATGTTTGTTCGCCTGCTTACAGGGATTTTATGCAACTCTGGTGAAGTTCTTATGTCATGTTTTTCAGTTCAACCCCAGGTGGTGTTATTCTTATTATTTGTTCTATGAATATATTACTATATGTAGATTCTTTTTTACGTATAGGTGACTTAACTACTGAACTGCAAGTGTAAAAGTATGGATCACCTTTTTCCTTTTCTTTGCCTACTTGTTTTGACAGAACGAGAAAATTAAGGACATGGATAGGAACATTGTTAAGAGGGCCTTCTGCGGATCCCTTTTTGAACTTTTACTCAAATTTGATTTGTGCTCCTGCTGGGCGCGAATTCAAAAGGAGCATGCCTTTCCCTTTTGATCCAAGAGGAAGCATATGCTCCCAGACCAACTCATCACAAAGTAAGGGGTCACAGTGGGATGGTTTCGCAAAGGAAAAGAAGAGGCCAGAAGAAAGCAATTTGGAGCGGGGTTCTTAATCGTAGAAAGTGCCCCTACCCATGAATGGGGGGCTAGCCAAACCTTCTCTTCTAATGAAGATCGATGAATGAGCACAGCTGGACCACCAACAAAGTACTTTTGTTTTCCTGTCTTTTTCCCAGCATAATTATGCAGTAGTGATAGTTGTACTCTGAATCAAGTGTGTTTTATATTACCTTCCTACCAATAATGTGTAGTTGTTGCTAACCAATTTAGGTGAATTGGTTTCTTGATAGGCATATAGTCATTGCATTTGGAGAACAAAACCTGTTGATTGTTATTGCGGTTTCATCCTTCCTCGTGAACTTGGTTCTTGTGTGTTGCCTTCTGTTTATTGCAAGCATGTAGTCTTTTGGTAGTATTACTTTCTCTCCCTGTGGAATTGCTGTTGGCTATGTACTTTTTAGTCGTTTGCAGTCCTCCACGCCCAGACGCACTTGAGAATATGGTTAAGATGGAGCAACTTATGCTTTACAAAGTTTGAGCAAGACCTGTAATGTTTAGTAAATGTCATATGCAGTTGGGCACTTGTGGCAAGCAGTGTTCAATTGGATTTGGTTTATGTTTATTTCCGTATTGAAAGATGTGTAAGAGCATCTCTTTATCATGTCTCCCGTCTTCCATTTTTTTTACTGCTCTGTTTACTTTTCTCATCTATATATCTCTTTTGCAAACTTTTCATCTGTAAATTCATTGATCCTTCTTACTTGACATTTTAGGTGAGGATTTGAAGCTTGTGAGGACTTAAGGTAGCATGATCATAGTACTGTGAGGATTCCGCTGTTCTTCCCTTACTGTACCCGTACTCAGTTTTTGTTGTGTGCGAAGGAGTTTTTTTTTTTTCCTTTCCGTTCTTTTTGTACTTGCTTGTTTCATATTACTTTTTTGGTTGTTTTCATTTCATTACACTCAGATGGAGCCTCCGTAAAGAGCTTTTTCCATTGGTGCACTATGTTACTGTTACCAAATCATATTCTTTGATTAATTAAGGAACATATGAGGGAATCCAATTATCTTTTTTTGTTGTTTGTCTCTTGAATTTTCTGCTTAAACTCTATTTTTGGTGTTACACTCTCTAGGTTATTTTTGTTGTTTGTAATGGAGGGAGCAGCCTGCTGCTGGAACTTTTTTCTTGTTTTTTTCCCAGGAAAATTTGTACTATTTTCTACTTCAGGAAAAAAAAAAAATTTGTGGAACTGGGCCATGTGAATTGAGCTGCTGCTTTTTTTTTACCTCGTCATATCTGTTTTTTGTTGTTGGTGTTAGTTTTTCTGGATATTGTTATATTGTTTTCAGCTTTATTTTTATTGTGGGTTTGGGTTACTTTTCTTTTGTGTCCTGCTTCTTTTAGATTGTTATAATACAAGTGTGTGTTGACTTTAAGAGAGAATCAAATGTAAAGTATAAGAAGAAGAAAAAGAGAAGAAAGAGGATGAGAGAAACAGAGGGGGGATGGGGAAAGAGAGAAAGAGTGAAAGAATACTTTCATCCTTCCACCACATTATATTTATAATAATAAGTTTCAGAATTACACATAAACCCCAACATTATATAAGTAATAACAAATAAGCCCCTAACAACAGTCTCCAACTGTGCGTGTGTATTTTGTAAGTACACGGACATTTCCAGCCTCTCGTAGGTAAAAAAAGTTGCACTAGTTTGACGGTGTTCAAGTATCTACCAGAAGAAGTATCCTAGACTGATGCAACTCAACAAAGTATTACTCAATTTCCCTGCTCGATTTCAGTTTTTGCAAGTTCTTATTATTGGGAAGGCATGCAAACTTACAACAAAGTCAATAAAACTTGAGAGTATAATTCACCTATCAGTTGGACATCAAAAGGACGAAGGCCTAGAACTCTTTTCGAAGCCTCTCTCACAATAGCAAATGCTTCCTGCAAGATAAAAATTGTTTCTTTTAATAAATACATGCCACTGCATTTTCGACAATAAACTGAAAAACTAAAAAAGGACAAGAAAAGCTGCAAGGATTGTTTCTTCCTACTGACTAGGGACTAAAATTACAGAAAACCTAAGTTGTCAGTGGATTAAAAGGTACCACTTAATGAACATAAAATTCTACAGGTACCACTGTAAAATAATCTGGGTGCTTTTTGGTTTTCATTGTCAAGCACCCTGATGCCTTAAAGTTCCCCCAAGGTGGTGAAGGTGAAACTAAATCAATCAAGTTATGAAATAATTTTCAACCAGAAATCAAAGTTCTCCTTCTAATTCATTGGTGTGGTCAGAAAGGTTTTTTAGAGGGTCCATACCATCAAGCTGAAAATTTCTTTTCTTCTTTTCCAACAGATAATAAACAAAGTTGGGTTGTATCCAATCCAGGAGAGGTTTCGATCCCCTTTTTATGATCGGGATTAGTCAGGGATGTTAAAGTCAGTGTGGGGAATACTGAGTGCATACATGTATGTGATATAGCTATATATATATATATATATATATATAAAGGAAAAGGGAAAGGGAGGGAAGACTTACAGGTAAAATAGAGTCCAAAGAATCAGCGTGACGAGCGCGTTCCTTCAAGAGGGAAGTCTTCTCCCTCAATTGGGAATCGGACAAGGCTGACATCTGGGTTTCCATCCCGTTGATGAGACCAACAGTTGCGATGTACTGCTGCCTGGTTGACTCCCCAGTGTCGTTGGTTCCCTTGAATATCCCACCCAAAAGGCCTCCCAAAGATGCCATGGCAGGACTATGACGACCACGACGACGATGATGAAGATCTCTTCCTCCGATTAATTTTAATTTTAATCTAGAAGTGTTTAGGGTTGTGAAATCGAGGTGGTGTTGTTCTC
>JAOTQH010238622.1:0-12947 GCA_025631255.1 Cornus kousa
CTCATATAGTCATATACTACAAAAAAAACCAAAGCTTGTAGGAAGAAGTCGTACCTAACTAAGTTCGACACCAACACTTCACAAACAAGTATATATGACCCTTCATATATGTATCTATAAATAAAAATTAAATTTTATTATTTTAGACACTACTTTAAATACTTAGTCAACACTTTTAAACATTTTTTAATATAAGTTTACGGGTAATTTTGAAAGTAATATAAATGTGTTTCGACTTTTGTTCTTTAAAAAATATTGAAATTTTATGCACATCTACAAGAGGATATTTGTTTATTCCAAACAAAAAAAATTATTATGATAAAATATTAGAATAAAAATCATTTCAATAATAATATAATTTCATTTTTGAATCATTTAAAAAGAATTCTTCGACCAAATGGGGCTTAGTTTCTGTAATCTTTGGCGATTAATTTTAGACAGCCGTTGTATGCTTATAATAAAACAATAAAAACGAATCCAAAACTTGGAAACAAAAGAACCGAAGATGGGAAGTCAGCTGAAAAGCCCTAAGAAGCAGTTGCAGCTAAACCCCAATTGGGCACAACTACGCGAAGTACACTTCTTCCTCCAATCTTCTCTCTCTACACACCTCCACTTTCTCTCTCTCACTTATTCTGTCTATTCACTTGTGACGCGCAGAAACTCAAAAGCAATGGCTCTAAACCTTATTCAAAGCATCCAGGGAAATCAGAGACAGAAACCCAAAAAAGAGTATTAGGTTAATAAATTTGTTTGTTTCTTCTGTTTCTTTATCAATTTTCTAATCATTCGCACTTATCTGATTTTGTCTATATATATATATATATATATGTATGTATGTATGTATGGATACATATTTTAACAGGGAAGCGCAAAGAGAGATCCAATGTGGACTCCGACGATACTCTGCCTAATCCTCTCATTCCCACTTCATCCGATTTTAGGTACATGGTCTTGCTTATTTGTGGCCATTTTTATTTATTTATTTCCCAGAAAGTTCACTTCTTCAAGGTTTTTAATTGTTTAATCTATATTTTAAATATTGGCAAAATCTCTAATTAGCAATGTTTATTTAACAATAGCTAAGTCTGTATGGCAATTTGGCTTAGTTAAATTTAGTTTTTATTTTTTCCTTTTCTTTTCCCGAACAATGGAGAACCAATATACACACACACACACACACACACACACACACACACACACACACACTTATTCCTCTATGTTTCCTTGACAATATAAAGGAGGTAAGCTTAGAAATGTTACATATTTTTCATGTAAACTTTTGAGAAAATGACAATTATTATGTGTATTAGAGACTCTAACAAGGCGATAAGCTTTTCATTCTTATAATAAAATGTACATTATCATGGTTTTTATTTTCTGTCAATTACTATTGTTATTATAAATATTTTATGCTTTAGTTATTGTCATATTACTTATCCACCCTAGACAGTCTGACAGATACAATAGCTATGGACTGTGAAATGGTTGGCATCAGTTCCCTGGGAAACAAAAGCGCCCTTGCACGGGTCACAATGGTATTCTTTAGTTCCACTTGTTTTTGCGTCTCTCATTTTTGTTTATGTGTGTGTATTTGTATAAACTGATTGCGTAGGATGAAGATCAGTGGTATGTTCATGATTTTTAGTTTGCATGCTGTGAAGGGCTTCATGCTTTTTCCAATAGAAAGATGACCTTGAATGCTTCATTTTTTTTACTAGAATTTTGTTTATGAATCATGAAATTTTATATCAAGTGGGGAACACAACAAGAACCAAACAACCAAGTGCGTGATCCAAAAGTACAGTTAATTAACCTTTAATCTATTTCTGTATGAATTAGCTGACCATTTGGAACTACAGAACTGTCCTCTGGCGTAGTGAGTTCTTAGAACCAATAGAATAGTTCTTAGCATTTTCATTATTAGCTTGGTTACTCCCAACAAATTTGTAAAGACTTGGTTGCCTAAATACTAGCTTGAAAACTGCAGGGGCTAGAATTGTTAAGTAGAAAGCCATCTTTATCCTGGTGCCCCCTCCTAAACCAATCAATCCATTCTTTCTGCAATCCCAAAATGGCCCGAGATCCTTATGTCTCTTCAATCCCCTGTTATGACATTCTTCTGAGATCTCTTTTTACTGAAGATCTCTTAAACATTTACTGCCATGGACATTCATAGTTGACATTTTGTCAATATGCCCCATCTTTTTGGGCTGTGACATTATACTACTTTTGCCATCGTTCTTGATATTCCACCTCCTAATAGTCTTGGAGTTTATCTTTTGATTTTATCCTAATTTAATCTAAACCAGTAGTTGGGTATTTATGTCCTTAATCAGTGTAAATTACTCAATTAATGTGGCTAATTTGTCTGTCAACAAGTTCACCAGTCCTTGAGAGAATTAGTTATCAATGCACACCTGTTCAACTTTAAAAGTTGTGAAAACATAAAGAGTAAACATAAAATTTAAATTACTAAACAAGTGTAATCAAACTTAACTTTGTCCAGCAATAAAAAACATTTATCTGTGAGACAAGGGTATGTTTTGGCTAGAAAACTTAAGTTGTTAAAGTCGGATTTGAGGCAGTGGAATAAGGAAGTTGTCTGCAAATGGGGTTTGTAATGCTACAGCGATGGAAGAGATTAACGATTTTGACATCAAAGAAGAAAGGTAGGTGCTAGCGGAGGAGGAGAAGGGGCTTAGGGAGGATAGAAAGAAGTGCTTGAGAGAATTGCATTCTTGAGAAAAGGAGTTGAAGACATAAATCTAGAGTACTGGGAACATGCCACTTAAGTGATTTCATTCATAGTTTTGTGCATATGATATGGCAATATTATATCATGTAGTCCTTTGACAATACTCAGCACAGATTGAACTTCCTTTGTGTCACAGATTTCGAATGATATGCAACATTAATGGCTTCCCATGCAGTATATTTGGACAAAAATTTATCTAAGAACTTGGTGATAGGTAAGGTCCCGTATGTTGGTTTTTAAGCAACAAAATCAAGATGAGTGTTTCAGTAGTGTTGCATTTTATTTATCATGAAACTACACTTATTGGGTGCTTTCTCAAACTTGTGATACGCTAATAGCTCATGTTATAGTTGTGCATAGTTTTCACTTTTCAGCTATGTTACATTGACTTGGGTATGTATGTTGGGTGTGGCTATGTAAATGAATCTCAGACATGTCAAATCTCCAAATAAAAGAACACATGGACATTGCTAAATATTGATATTAAATAATACTTCTATTTTATTTTCAAGAGTAAATAATGTATTTATGTAACATAGTGTTTTTAGGCATTTCACTCATTTTAAAGCAAGTAGTATAATAAATTTGAATTATTGGGTATACTTTTTAGGTGCATCTCCAACCAAAAGTGTCGGACACATCCATACCCATGCCAGAATATTGTGTGTCCTGGTACTTCACTTACTTTCGAAGAGTCCATGTAATATAGGTTTCAAGTCAGACGGTGCTTTAACTTGTGAATATCCTAATGCAAGTTTTGTCACCCTTATATTCACAAATGGTATGCAGCATATTTGTCACCCCTGTACCGACAAATATTTTTTATTTCTAATATTCTATTGAGCAACATCCAAGTTTATGTTTCAGATTTTTTAGACTAATTTTTGGGGTACTTCATTAATTTTTAATGTCATTTATTGTTGATGAAATCTGGTTTATTGCAGGTAAATAAGTGGGGAAATGTTGTATATGATGAGTGTGTTCGTCCACTAGACAGGGTTGTTGACTTCCGTACAGAAATTAGTGGAATCCGACCTCATGACTTGAGGAAAGGTTGATTTGATCTTTATCTTTGGTTTCATTCCCCCCACTGACCTAAGTTTTTGTTCTACAGATTAACAGATGTGTATATATATATATATATATCCTATTATATGTTAGAGAATCCAAATGATGATAATTTACTTTTTTTCCTATTCTTTTCATATTTAAGTGCAATCATATTTTATGTGATGTGTGTATTATGAATGTATTATGACTGTATGATATCATGAAAGAGTACATATGAACTGTTACGATTCTAGACTATCTGAGAGAAATGGTTGGGTCCTGATTTTAGGAAGAAGAAATTTTATCATATATTAAAAATGATACTTTATTAGCAGCATGATTCTGACTTGCAGTTCTCTTGTCTCTGTACCTGGATATCATTCTGATATGTATCTTCTATTTTCTCAGTATCTGGATGTCCCATGTGGTGTGGATGATGCAAGTGTCTGTGTAATATAGTTATTTTGGTTCAACCTTGCAGGCATAGCTGAACTTGAGTCTCTGTACCACTTTCAAAGCATCTTTCGTGTGCCATTGCCAATTAATCTTATTTGTAAACGTTCCATATTAACCTTCCATTTTGACAAAAATTTATACGTTTGATGTGCTCCTCAAATGCAATGATTGATCTCTCAAAAGTATTCAATTAAAAATTCAGAAGTTTCATATTCCTTCATGGATATGGATAGTCACTGATATCTAATCTAATGCTTATCTATCATCACCATGAAAACAAAGGGAAAATAAATAAATATAGAGCAGTTTTACTCAACAGGCTAAGGATCATTATTCATTGCTTGGTGGAAATTGGAACGGTAAAATTTGGACCGACAAGAGTGAATTTGTGGCTTCAAGTCTGCGATAAGCTACTTTATTCAAAATAAAGCGAAAAGTTTGGTCGGTCTCCAATGTCCCGCTCCTAGTAGTTAGTTCCCTGCACGGACAGGATATACTCTGGGTAATTCACTTAAACCAAGCGATCTCTGAAAGCATTATTCCAGTGCCCTGGAAGGGTTGGCTGAACTCATGGACATTTCCTTCTCTTGCTGCATCTTTTTTTCTAGATTGTGCCTAGATCAACAATTTGATAGAGGCATTTCACGGTTGAAATGTATCTTATATTTTGGTGTTTCTTTTTCTTCCTCTTTTATTTTCTTTCCGTCTTTTTTAAGTGCTCAGATCTTTACAAGATTGGGAAGTTATTGTAATTTTATTAAGAGATGCCTTTTGGTTTTCTCATGGATCAGTTTTCATAACTGATTTGTTAATATATTTTCTATATGTAGTGTGATGATTTAGCTTTTATGTTAATGATTTATTTGGATATCTAAATTTACATAGAATTTTCCACGTTACCATGTATTTAACGTCTAATTCTTAATCCAAATATGGTTTAAGTATTGGAAAATTTCGAAACTATAAGGACATTTGTAGAATGCCTCATCAATATTAATTGTCATCTGCAGCAAAAGATTTCCGTATTGTTCAGAAGAAAGTGGCAGAAATGATCAAAGGACGGATTCTCATTGGCCATGCCTTACGCAATGATCTTAAGGTTTGTATATTTGGTTTCCTGGTTTCGTCTCATGAAATAGTCATCCTAGTATTTATAGTTGATTTTCTGTACAGGCATTGCTATTAAGTCATCCAAAGAAGGATGTGCGGGATACCTCAGAGTACCTACCCTTCCTAAAGTACGTCTCCCCTGGCTTATAGTAATTATCCCTATTTGCTGCAGTTGATATTGAACATTAGCTATGAAGTTTCTTATAAACATGTGTGGTCATAAGCAGGGAAGGGCGTAGTAGGGCACTTAGGCATCTTGCAGCTGAGTTTCTTGGTGTGAAGATTCAAGATGGGGAGCACTGCTCTGTTAGTTACTTGACTTTCTGGTGTTTTCTTTTTTTTTTTGGTCATTTAATATGCATATTAGTATCCTTTTGCCATTTGTTATAACATGTACAACAACGAGTATATTGGATAATGCTTCATTTGGTTGGATGAAGCAAAATCCACTTGGAGCTCCAGAATATTGGCCAGTTTTGTCCACTAATATAGTGAGTTGGCTGAGACTCCGCTGTTTTGGAGGTACTAAGTTGTGTCCAGGCTTGTTTTGGAGTTTGGACATGAATTGCCTCCCTCTGACCTCATTTCATGGACCTGATGTTTCTTGTCGTATATTAGGTACTTCTGATTGCCATAATTTGTGAGTATCATGTTCCTTAGGCTTCCCATTAGTTAACGTGGAGATGATGATTATTTCAAACTGAAAGTTATATCATCTGCTAATTCATTGGCTTTTAAAAGTAATGCCGCTGAACTATCATGCCAATCTTGCAAAATTTAAGCAACTGATAGCATACCTTGTAAATTTAATAGTGGCTGATCTGTGTGTGTGTGTGTGTGTTGTAATTGTTATTGTTTTGCTTCTTCTTCTTCAACTGTTTACTTATTACTTTTATTTATTGGGTGAAATACCCTCACCTATCCTGAGGTTTGTCCATATATCTCCCAGATGAAACATTTGCCAAAACTATCTCTGACCTCCCCTAACTCAAATAATGGTAACAATGAAAATACTATTTTACCCCTCATCTTTTATCTTCTTCTTCTCCTCTCTTCACCCGGCCCAAACCCACAAGAAGACCCACCACCCCTACTTTCTCTCTCTAGAATCTCCAACTCCTTCAATGGCATTGCCGGACACAAGCAAGACCGCCAAACTCGAACGCTACAACAGCTACATCAAAAGAGTAAACAGCACCAAGCTCTTAGCTGCTTCCTCCAAACTCCTCTTTTGCGCCTCTGTTAATTGTCCCCGTCTTGATTTTCTTCTTCACCATGAATTACCCAACACTTTCTGACCACCACCACCACCTCCACACCACCCACAATTTCCTCTCCTCCACCTTCTACAGCGGCAGTGCCAATTGGGAAAAGCAAGTCCGCCACTCGTCCACCCAACGCCACCCAACGACTTCTCTGTCATTGTCATGGTCATCGTCATCGTCACCGGCGCGCCGGCTTCGCCGATACCCACAGCTCCAACGCCCTGAAAAAGCGTGGCGACGGGTCTCGATAACTTCAACTCCTACTACGACCCGTCCCTGATGGGAAAAAGAACAGAGAGATCTTTGTGATCCAATCCCAGATCAGACAAACCCAATAATAAGCATGTGGGGGCTTTGAAGAATGTTAAATCTATATATTTTGTGTATGTTCATCCAATGAGAGATTAGAGAGTTTTTGGGAATCTGATAAAACAGAGAATTGAAAAGATGAAGAATCCAAGAATGGATACACAAGAAAAGTATAACACAAAACCCAACCATTCAAGCAGAAGTACACTGTTTATATGAGAAAGGAATAACACGAAAGGAAAATTGTAAACAGAGGCTGAGAGGGGAAATTGTAATTGTGGAGGTAATTTGGGGATATGGTTGGAGTTGAATTGATTTCCTTGTAGCGATTGTTATGGCTTGGCCGATGGCGTCAAATCCTTACTTCTAGGTGGTCATTGGTCGATAGTGTCTAATTTTGGTATGTGTATATATATGTATGACTTTGTTGTGGGTTTGGGCCGGGTGAGGCTGAGGTGTGCGGTGGGGGTGGTGGTTGGTTGGCGGTGGCGGCTTGGTGGGTGGTGGTGCAATGGTGATTTGCTTGTAGAGAGAGGCGGTGGGTCTCGTTGTGGGTTTGAGCTGGGTAAGGGGAAGAGAAGTAGAAGATAAAAAATGAAGGGTAAAGTAGTATTTTCATTATTACAATTAATTGAATTAGGGGAGGCCAGAGATAGTTTTGTCAAATGTTTCATCTGGGAGATAATTTTACATTTTCTTTGGGAGGTTTAATTTGTTTTGGTGTTTACTTTGCTATCACTCTTGTATCCACCATGCTCTGCTAGGGTCATCATGAAACTTGAACCTATTTAACAATGTCTTGGTGATGTGTGTTGTTTCAGATAGAAGATGCTCGTGCTGCAATGCTGCTTTATGAGAAAAACAAGAAACAATGGGAGAAGAGTGTCAAAGATTTCACCAGGCTCGTGCAAAAGCAGAAGAAACGTAAACCAAAAGAAAAAGAAGGTTTAAATACAAACCATGCTGCTGCTACATCTCAGCATCAACTTCCCGTTAGAAGTTAATGCTTCAGAAACAGTCCAACTATACACCAGGTGCTTCATGAAAGTCTATTAGAAAAGTTGGATCGAAGGAATAAAAGAGCTTACAGGATGATTAAAGATATAGAAGTGAAGAAAGGAGTAGAGACAGCAATTGCAAATCAGCAGCTGTGCCTGCTGCTAAGTTTTGGCAGAATCTATTTATTTTACCAGAAGACGACAACGGATTAGATAGGCTCAAAGTGCTATCTCGTGAGATAGCTCATGAGTCAGCTCTGTTCACAATTGATTTTTCTTCAATGAACAACAATTGTTATTTTGCTATAATAGAGGAGGAAATTGTGTTGTAAACTTCATTTTTGTTATTCTTGAGGAAATTTAGCAATGAACAAGCAGGGATTTATGTAGAATAGATTTTATGAATTATTAACGAGTGATCTTCTCAAAAGAGCTCTCTATATTTAACCACTCCATTTAGATGGTTTTTTTTATATTTGTGAAAATTTAAATGAGTCATTTAATGACATTACTCATATTAATTTTTGTCATTTTTAATCAACTATTAACAGTTTTGAGGAATGCACTCACATTGAGACACTGTATGAGAAGTAGGTTTCTGATGTGGTGATGATATATTCCATCTTCATTGTACATGATCCGAAGGATTGCCCCTCGGGACTTGATTTCATTCAAGGACACGAGTTTTGAGTTGGGATCCTTTGCAGTGCAGAACCGTGCGGTGTTGCATCGCATTGAATGGACCTTATTTCAAGCACTTGTGATATTAGTAATTATAATTTTACTTGGAACTTTTCAAATAATTATGTTACAAGTTTGCTTAATAATTACCGTCATCAAAGAATAAATCATCCAGTCTTAACCTTGAATTATGTATAAATAACATGTAGTCATAAGAAAAAGAAAATGACGACTTTTCTTGTATTTTAAGTTTTACTCCAGTTAGCAAAACATTTGTCCAAATCGCATGTGACAGGGCAATCGCCCCCTACTCAACTTTTGTTATATTTTAGGTATATATATTTCAATCCTTTCTTTTTATTAATTGTTATTTTTCTTTCTTTAAGCCCATTTGCCTGTCAAATTTTCAAAACCATCTAATTTCTCTCTTTCACATTAATCATTGATATCTCTTTTACCCTCTCGTATTATTATTCCTCCGAGGGCAACCGATCTTCTTTCAATATATCTCTTGACCTTAAGCGAGTAAGGAGAATTCTCAAGGGTATTTTTTCACTCGATCTCATACTTTGTGAATAAAACTTTGATTTTAGGTCACAAATAAAAAAGGTAAGAATTTTGTTAACATCAATGAATTGATTTATTTTAAATAATTAAACTATGCCAATGTTTCCCAATTTACTGAAATTATTTCATATATTAAAAGAAATTATCATGCAACATTCAAAATATGAAAAGTCATTTTATATATTTATTTTGGTAAAAAAAAGAAATATCTTTGACATATGCCTCATTAAATTAAATTTCTCACTTTATCTGTGCATTCAAAGTAAATTTAAACTCGGTTTTAGTGTCATCATCCTTTTTAAGTTTTTGTTTTTTTCGTCTGAGGATGGTGATGATCGGAGCACTCATAATTCACCATCGGCCGACCCACTTGCACAAAATAATTACTGAATTTTTTTTTTTTTTTTTTTTGTAAGTGTCATCATCTCAAGTAAAGATAGCAAAATATCCCGTCCCATCAGATACCCGTCCCACCCCGTCCTGTTTAGAACGGTTATGGGGGTGGTTAAATATAGGGATGACAATTTTTTTCGACCCAGCGGGTTTCTGCCCCGCCCCGTCTCACCCTTAATGTGGCGAATTTGGTAGCCCCCTAAATGGCTTTGGGGGCGAGTATGGTATAATAATTGAAAATTCAAATTTGGTTTGGGCGGGCGGCGCGGATTTACAAACTCGTCCCATATTAGCCAAACCCGCCCCGTTGCCATCCCTAGTTAAATGGTTTTGGGGTGAGGATGAGAATTAGAATTAAAAGTCCACATAGTTATGGGGTGAGAATGAAAAAAGGTCACCTCACCCGTTTATAGTGTTAAATTATAATTTTTCCCTTATACTTTATTTTATGTTCAATAATATTAGGATATATTAAACAAACTAATTATATTTTATTTCAATCATTAAATATTCTTTTGTAATATTTTTATTTGAGAGCTTTTATGTATTCTTTTAATATTTTAACAATAATTTTAGTTTTAAATTTTAATTGAGAAATTGAATATTGTTTTCATGTGCATAATAAAAAAAATATATATATTTATTATTTATTTTAATTAGATTTGTATTACAATTGGGAAAAGAACTTTACAAATCCATCCCGTCCAATCTCTGTCGTGCCTCATTCTGTCTAAACAAACAATTTTGGACGGAAAAGGAAGTAAACTAACTATTCTAAAAGGAATGGGGATGCGGATGGCGTTCTACCGCCCCAAACCATCCTAATCTCTTTAACTACAATTTTTTTTTTTTTTTTTTTTTTGGGATCTTCTCAAATATTCAACACAAATCCCACCCCCAAATTATTACACTTTTGAATTTTGAAGGGTAGTTTGGAGAATGTACCTTTTTATCAGCATTCACACGACGTCGTGATAAGTTGTCTTATAATGTTAGGATATAAAGTTGGAGAATTTCTCTTAAAATTGAGACTTTCTAAATATCCTTTCAAGTCTCTGTGAATTTTCTTTGGAGCCGCGAACAGTACGGATTGTCAGGTATGCTTCCGATATTTACACGATCTGTATCGATTTCTTGGTCTACATCGTTGTGTTTAGGGTTTATTTTTTCTAGTGTGTATCTTCGCGAAATTGAAGTATTTTTATCTGCGTCTTGGATTCCCCTCCTATTTCTAGGGTTAGATATCGATATTCTTATGAGTTCCTAGGGCGCATCTTCCTTTTCGAGTTCGTTTCTGAAGTTCTTAAAATTTTAAAAAATTGATAAAAATTGTTTATTTTTGTTCAGATTAGATTTCCAGTATTCCATGTTTAGGTTCTTGATTTAGGGTTTGTGTAATCTGTAGAAGAATTTTAGGAATTGGTTAGTTACCGTATTGGAATTTTTTTTTTTTTTTTTTAAATTTTTTTTTTTTATTTGAGAAATTTAAACATTGTTTGGTTAGCACCTTGGAAGTGTTCGTATTGACTTTGGAAGCGAGAGTGGTTTGAGTTTTTACTTCAAAAAGGTAAGAGAATTTATAAGATTTCATTAGACATCACTTTAGTGTTTTGATGCATCTTTTAAGAAGTTCTTCTTTTGGCTAGGGTTGGTTTGGTGCTTGCAATTATTAATTATTCTTTTTTTTTTTTTTTGTTGAAAATGGGTCTTTTATGTGATTTCATTACTGTTCTTGCTGTTTAGATTTTGGTTCTCCCTTCCCAGTTTTGGTTTGGTATTGGTTGGTGCAGTGGTAAAAGTAAAACCTTGGCGTATAGTGTGAAGACATGGTCTGAAGTCTCAGGCCTCCACTATGTGCAATTGAAGTCAGAGGATAGGTCACCCTTTATAACTAACTTTACACCTTGATAGGACTAGTCCTGGGCATTCACCTTTTTTCTTGGGGTTGATAAATACTTGGTTGTCTCTTAAGTTGCTGCTGTATCAGGAGGAAGGAACATTTTAACTTCTGTTGCTTTTAGTTTTGGGGCTAACACAGCTAATTTTCTTTCTTTCTTTCTTTCTTGTGGTTCCTTTATGTCTTTGATTTCTTTGAGAAGGTAGGAAGATAATTTTTGATATCCTCACACAGACACACACTCTCTCTTATAAATTTTGAGATTAAGGAGTTCAAAATTCTCATCCTCCACTCAGCTGAGCCCAATACAGCTACTAACTTGTGTAGTTGGCTTTCTCATTTGTCGAGAAACGAAAACAATATTATGTGGTACCTCCCAATATTAAAAAAATTGTTGATTAAAAAATGAGTGGAAATGTATTTGCATTAGGTTAAAAGTTGGTATTTTATTTTTTGCTTTCACTGTTGTCAATACATTTCCTAGTTTTTCTTGTCTATGATGGTTTTGGGCTTTTTGGTACCCAATTTGGAATTTTTTTTGTAATGCATTATAGTACTGGTTGTATGATTTTGTTGTGGATAAATTACTATTTTGAATGTCTTTCTCCTCTTGAGTTAAGAGACTTTTTTACTGTGATAATCTATAGGATTTTCGATTCAGTGTTAGATATTGCCTCTTGTCAGATATCTTTTGAATAATCTTATATTCAGTAAGCTCATATTCTGAGTTAGAGGTTGTTACTGCTCACGAAAAACTACTCATAGTACCTGTTAATAAGCATTTTATGAGTCAACTACAGTTTGGCACTTCAAGTTGCTTTTAGTACTTGTAA
Organism: Cornus kousa; assembly: GCA_025631255.1. Taxonomy (NCBI): domain Eukaryota; kingdom Viridiplantae; phylum Streptophyta; class Magnoliopsida; order Cornales; family Cornaceae; genus Cornus; species Cornus kousa. The sequence continues at coordinate 12,318 of JAOTQH010238622.1, forward strand.
ATTCCTTTTGTTGAATAGAGCTAATAAGCATACACAATGATGTAGCAGATGATATAATACTTGAAATGTTGATGATTCTGCAGGAAAACAACTGATTTGACAAATGGGTAAAAGGAAGTCAAGGGCAAAGCCACCACCTAAGAAGAGAATGGATAAGCTTGATACCGTTTTCAGCTGTCCCTTCTGTAACCATGGGACCAGCGTGGAATGCCGTATGTAAGTGTTTATTAATTGTTATTTGCCCATGTTATATTAATGAAGTTGGGAGAGACGTGATTATGCTGAGATATCTTATTTGAGCTCTTCCGAACAATAATTCATGCTTCTGGGTTGTGTATGACTGTATGCTTCAACTCGTGTTCTTATTAAAACATCAAATTCGTTTAACCTACTTGTTTGCTTTTCGATCAATACAAATAGAATAAATAATCATAAACAAAGATCCCAAAGTCATGAAACACTGAACCAGGTCTTTATGATTTTAACCAATTCAAACAAAATGAAGAAAAATGTATAGTCTGTAACTCAAGACAGTTTTACACTCATAATTATTTTGTTGAAGATTTTAAAAGTAACTCATGTTTTGTGATGATTTTATCAGGGCACTTTGTGTTATGTACTTCCTTTCTG
>JAOTQH010238633.1:0-12946 GCA_025631255.1 Cornus kousa
GTATAAGAGACAGGTCAAATTGTCAGATAAATATACTAATAAAGACAAAAATTTTGGTTGATATAATAAACACCATAAATGTACTTTAACTTATATAATAATAATCATCATTATAAATATAATAAATAATTATATTAAATATATTTTATATTTTTATTAAAATAACTATAACAACAGACACTAAAAAGAACCATGATAATGCCATCTTCTTCTAGTTGCTAGATCTCTAATTTACGATAGATAAATTAGGCCCACTCATTTATTACATCTCTCTCTCTCTCTCCTCTCACTCACTTTTTCATTGAAACTCAAATTCAGTGAGCAAGATTTTAAATTCCTTGAAATTCAGAACTTATAATTATTCGATCAAATATATACCGCTATAAAATAAAATTTTAATGAAATTAGAAATTAGAAATTAGAAATTACATACAAAAATTAAAACAAATAGTCAACCATCTTTTGGTTTTTGAAATCAACCATTGTCTGATTTTTGAAATATCCATGAAGTGATATACGGGAAGAAAATATTTTATTTTACTGTGTTCTTAATTAATTTGACTTTCAACCTGATTTCATTTAATTTGGCTTTCAGCCTGATTTCCTTTCTTACTTTGAGTCAATAAGTGGCATGCCACAAAATTATTTAGCACATTCTCTTATTGATAAATTCTTTGTTTTTTTATTCTATATATTTAAATTGGTGATTTAAGTTTCTCTTTTTCTCTTATTATAATGAAATTATGGAATATGCCGAGTATTTGAAGCTTTTTATCACATGGTTATTGGTACACTAAATACTTCTATATATAGAGAGAGAGTATTCTAAAATTCTCTAGAGGATTTTAGTAGTACACTTGTAAATGTTTTTGTTATTTTTTTTTTAACTTCTAAAATTGTTTAAATAGGGATGAGAGTTATTTGTTCTACACCAAGTTGTAATTTTCTCAAATGAAAGCGTTAGTTTTTGTGTCAAACGATCCTTTGTCTCTACGTGAATGATCAAAACATTATAACTATAGTCCTAGAATAATATATCTTGGGAGGTTAAATAATTTATTGATTTATTGAAATGATAAGGGATGCAAGTATCAGTACAAAAATATCTCTTACATGTTTTACATCAATAAATATACTCCACTTATACTACTTTTTTGAAGAAAATATTTGATATGAAATGAATTATAATATTTCATATTATTTTTATATTAATATTTTTATATTTTGATATATGTCATATTGTTATTAGCCCATATCAACATCATAAGGAAAGTCATCCTTATGCAGCCTGAGTAACCGTTATATATAACGGTTACTCAGGTGTATATATATATATATATATATATATATATATTTTGTGTAAATTTGATGTGTCATAATAAATTTACAAAAAGAATTGAAATCACAAATTTGATGTGTCATAATAAATTTACACAAAGAATTTAAATTATTTGTTTTACATGTGTAAAAATATATCATCAATAACAACCAACCAGTGTCATGCTTGGATTCCAACTTACTTAATATAGAGTTGATTAGTTAATGGAATGAGAATAGATGGAGGAAAAAGGAAATATACTGATGTGGTTGTGTAAAAAGATGGTGTAAAATACACAATAATTTTACACATTAGTGACGTGATAATATATCTTAACAGACGACTAGAGATATAAATTTTTTCACAAAAGATGCTCTAAGGCAAACTTTCTTCAAAAAAAAAAATATATATATCAAAAACAAAATACATACCAAATATACTCTAAATAATTGTTTTAGAAATACGTAAACTTTTTAATTCTACATCCAAATATTAATGGAGAGCCACCTAAATTTTTTTTCAAAATACAAAAGGATGAGAATATGCATGTGATGCCATGTCACCCACTACCTAGATTAGGTGAAAGTGATACTTCAAATATTTGCACGACACTAAGTTTAATTGAGGGCAAATAACGCCACGTTATCTTCTTTAATATATTTTAATTTTTCTTCTAAAAAGAATGTTTTATTTATTGGAATCATGCCTCTTACAAATTAAAGAGTAACAGTTCTCCAAAAAAAATACTATTTTTGAAACGGAAAGAATATTACTTTTTTTCTCCAAACATAAATTTAATGGTTAAAATAAGGAATTTTTACCAATACATGGGCTTAAGGCCCAAATACTACAATATAACGAGGACAAGGTCTTAAAGTTTCAATAATTGGATGGACAACCCAAAATATTTTTCTAAAATGAACTCCACTTTATGCTTTATACCCTACAACAAACTATAATGACCCAAAGTAATAGATTATTATAACATAAAAACCTTAGAACATAAAATAAACGTACAGAAAGGTCCTTGAACAAATTATTTTTTGACTTTTAATTTTTCACAATAAATTAAAATTTCATAATAGATTAATATGGACTTATAAACTTCTTTAGACAAAAAATCTTATATAAAAATTAAATTTAACGAAACAGTATAGGCTCTGATACTAAAATTAAGTTTAACCCAATCAGATAGAAGCATGCAAATAACATAGAGATAAAATTAACAATTAATTCACATAAATGACTGTTGAACCTGATAACACTCTAATAACACCCCATTAAAATGCGTGAACACCGGCAAAGACGGGCCAACAAACCAACCATTCGAGTCAATTCACAGAAGAAATTGCTAAATTAAAACTAAGGCTGCTCGTACTGGTTGGATTCAAGAAAATTTTAGGATCTACACTGTCTGGCTAAATAAAATCTATATATTTGATCTTTTTGTCGACAGAAGTCTTTTGCCCAAAAGCACTAAAAATACTAAATAAGGAAAATGGATTTTTGAATAAAAGTAAATTAGATATTTTATTTGGAAAATATATACATGGATACATACTGTTTATACATGGATAGACTCTCACACAATATTTTACAAAAGAAAACACACTGAAAGAAATCACATTAGGAAACTAAGGCAGAAGGCTGGAATAATTGAAGGCTCGTAACTGGATTGCTGGATTGCTCTAAAATTCGATGATCTTTGTTTGAGCAGAGAGGCTCCTTCTATAGGAAAAGTAGGAGATGAATCTTCGAATGCTGCATAGACGGATGACATGTAAGATGCTTTAGAGATAAGATGGCTTGAATTATTACTGAACTATTTATGTCTGCTTCTGGAGAGTCTAATCAACTTTTACTGTTGAGAATGTGCTTTTGATGGATCTGCTTTTATTTGTACACTGTTGCGAATCTGTGACGAATCTGCTTTTTCTTAGATGCTCTTTGCAATAATTAAAATTCTAGCATATTGGACAAATTGATTTGGTACATAAACTTGATCACAATAATTGAGACTCTAAGTTCTTAATTGTAAGTTATGGAAAATATAAGTATATAAATGTCATATTAATGTGCATATGATATGCACACAATCATTGCACTTTGTTACTTCATACCAGTTCACAACAAAAATGCATGATTTTTATTACAATACTAATTGTAAATACAAAAAGTTTGAAAATAATGTCACACATTATTTCTCTTTATATAAACAGCTAAGGATTTAATTGCATGTTATTGCTTAGATTTCTTTATAAAATGATTAAAATTCATATTTAACCATTCAAATATTAGAACAATTACTTTATAAATACTGTAATATTAAGAATCGGTCCAAATATTTCATTAGGACATATCGTTTAAACAATGAACAAAATCTATTTGGTGACGTGGCATTACAAGGCAAATATATACTGTACTGTACAATAGGTTTGAGGTCTGTCCTACACTTGTTCCAAGATCTTTTTATATGTCTGTGTGTGTGTATATATATTCCCATAAGTTTCCACGATTCACAAACTTCACACGTATAATTGTGTAAGTTAAAAAAGTAGGTAATTGTATAAGAACATTTGGTAGCAGAAATGGAGGAATAAATTGCATTTGCCAGTAAATTCATTTATAAACAATGTCTAATATATATATATGTATCTTAGCAGTTTATCAAGGAAGACAATGTCTTTTAAATTCCTTCGATAAAATGTACAGGCAAAATTAACAATGTAAAATTGCAGTGTGATTTCATTATTATATGCTGCTTTATTTTTTTTTGTTTCATCTGATGATTGCAAATTTTATCATCTTAGAAAGTATATGACATTATTATATCAATTTATAAGCAATTCTATAAATATCCATTAACTTGGATTGTATGATTTCTTTAAATTGTTGGACTGTACACACCTGTTCGAATAAATCAATAATTATATTCTAATTTAATTGCAATCAGGAGACCAGAATTCTAAAGCACAAGGAAAAACAACTCATCATAATCTTGATTTTGTTTTTGTGGAGCAATTCGTTCGATCTTCTGAAATTTGTTTGACAATACAACATTTCAAGTGCCAACTTGAAATATGAAAACTTCTATACACAATACTATTCCAATGATGTATAAATTGAATATACATGAATTGAGCCTTGCATTACCACCACATCTGGTGATCGATACAGGTATTATCAACATTTCACACTAATATTGCCCCATATTATATACAAAATAATAAACATTAATACACGGAAGACATGATCCGACTAGCCGATCAGAACAAGAAAGAATGCTGAGTATAAAAATAGCAACATGTTGGGAGAGTTGTTCAGAAAGGCCGTCCTAATTCATTCTCGTTCCAAAGATATCTGCATGGACCATTCGAACCAAAAAAACATTCAATCAGACCCAAAATATGAAGATATTTTACTTGCTAGTTATTTATGCAATTTTCAGCAGCCAAAAACATTGCTAGTAGAACAAAACCACACTAAGGGCTTGTTTGGCTAATGCTTTTGCTTCGTGTTTTTTGCTTTTGCTAGTGTACTGTAGCAAAGCAAAAGCACGAAACATCTTTGGTAACGTTGCTGTCATTTGAATAGTACCGAAGCGTTTTCAAAATTGAGACCAAAATTAGAAGCATCAAAATGATGCTTTTGTTTGCTTCCGCACTGCAGCAAAGCACGGTTCAAAAAATAATTTTTTTTTTTTTTCTAAATTAACATTTTTAACTAGCCATTCAAAATTTTAAACTTGCAACATATTTTACCAAATATGCTCATGTTTTTGCTTTAGAAAATCTTGCAACAAATTTATGTTACCAAACAAGCTTCGAAACAATGTTGAACACACTCTAAAGCGAAAACATTGTTTTTGCTTCGAATCAAAGCAAAAGCACAAAGCAACTGTGGTTGCCAGACAGACACTAAATGAATTGCTTCCAAAAGGGTATATCATGTAATGGGGTTGCAGCAGAAATATCATTAAATGATGGGACCACAGTGCAATGGCGACTAGAGTCGATCAAACAGTTGTTTTCCTTGATTAGAAACTAATGTGGTCATTTGGTGCACAAACTAGAAGATCTATAAATGCTCCAGTAAGAAGAGTGAGACAAATTTGTATAGAAGGTAAGAGACAAAGACGGAAGGTAAGATGTGATGAAAAAATTAGAAATGAATTTAAAAAAGAAAAAAAGAAAAAACTTAAATATTATAGGAAAATGCAATTAAAAAGAATAGAAAAAGAGAAATTCATGAGGTTGAACCCTTCATATGGGATTGAGGCAAGGGGGATGATGATATGGTGAAAAAAACTACACTGGCGTGATGGATGGGCACAGAAATAATTCACTTCTCCTATACATACATTAATTTCTAGTCATCAATGGTGGAAGAGAGAAAGGGATTAACACTGGTGCTGCGCATTGAGAAAACACAAATAAATTCATATAAAGAAAGGTCCATATACTCGGAGCATTGTGTATGCAGTCAAACAAAATGTAACAGGCAAAACCTCTAAATGCTGGCTATGCAGAGAAAGGTCCCATACTTTATGAGATGCACAATGGATGATTAATTGGTAAAGATGTATTTGATTACCAAGAGAAGATCCTCATCTGTACCAAAGGATTTGCGGGCATCCTGTAGACACTTTGATGTGATGCACTCGCGTTCCCTGCACAGCACCAGCTTTAAAAGTCCATGCAAATGGAGTAAAGGATAGAATATTTCATTCAATTGGTTAGTGGTGAACTGTATATTTTCTATTTTTCACCCTTTTATGGTCGAATCTTGCATAAATTTGTTTATAGTTAGAAGTTAAGAAATTGTAGGTAAATCAACCAAATTTATTTTTAATTTTGCATCGAGGTAAGTCATTTTTTTTCCAGGAAGTTTAAGAGAGTTATTTACAAATAAAGTGATTTTCTATTAAATTTTATCAATATATATTTGCAACCTATATTTGTAAAACATATGTATGTTTTATTCTACCTCTTTATTATTTGATGATTTTAAGTATTTTTATTTCATTTTATTTTAACTCATTTATTTTATATTTCTTTTCAACTTTTATTTGCATGCTTTTTAAACTAAATTTTGACGCATCTTGAATTTTTATATTTTTATATATTATAATGTTATAGTTAAGACTTAATTGTTATGAGTCCTACATGAGGTAGGTAATTATTGTATGTTTTTAAGTACAATAATTGGGATGACAATTCATTGTGAAACTTAGAAAGTTCAAAACTTTGAATTATCGTATTGATGATGCATACTCTTTCACCTATTGACCTTTTGATCTTAACTTCTAAAGAATCTTTATCTCTTAATCCTTCTAATAAATCCGGTAAGCATGCAAGCTTAATGCTTTCTAACCTTTTTCACAAATTTTCAAATTAGTCCATGAATTCTAGTATTTCTAAACCTTTCTCACAAAGCTACTAATTAGTTGCAGAATTCACAAGTATTCTCTCGGACCTTGATCTAATAATTGCTTAACTCTTAGTTCATCACCATTATGCATTATCTGAATGCACTGAAAGATCAAAGTATTAGTGTTGATGACCCCGAAGACATTAATAAGACGATCATAATGCTAACATCTTCTAAGGCACTAAAAAAACGATGATAATGCCAACTTCTTCTAGTTGGTAAAAGCTCTCAACAGACATGTAAAGCAATTTAAGGAGGAGATGGAAAATGAATAAAATACCTGGAGCTGGCTGGATCTCTAATCTCAAACTCATCTGTAATGGCATCGTAGCCACATATTACAACATAATGACCTATTAAAAAAAAAATCAATTTAGTTGAAGAACAAGTACACGTGGCCATTAACACAAACACAAGGTCACAAGCCGCACATTCAAAGACGAGAACAATATACCCACAGTGAATTTGTGAGGATCAGAAATAAATAATTTAGAGGATGTATGAAATATCTTTATCAATTGGAATATTACTTTTTTGTGCTTTGTGCACACAATTTGCTTAACGAGATCTCTAACCATTTAGTAGGCCTAATACCACTAACATACTTTTTAACTTCTCATAATAATCTTATGCGACAGCGACAAAGAAGTCACATTAAAGGTCAAAAAGACTGTCTGGAAGCTAATTTACAAGTTTGAAGACCAGTCTTCAAGCAAGGCTCATCACCATTAAGTAGTCTTTGAAGACAACACTGTGTTTTGCTAAGCAACAATGGGACTTGAGCCCCTGACATAAGGTTGAGAGTCTAACTAGGTACCACCTGCCCTTACACTGTGTCCATTGGTGATATAAATACCAATGAAAGGTGGTCATATCAGGAAATGTTTTTGAAAGGATTTTATATTTGCAAGATGTCAACTGATACATTGTGATATCAGTGCAGTCACAAATATTAGATCGAGATAAACTTCAAAAGATGTTGAGCAAAGTTTTCAATATCTTGATTGAGTTCTGAATCCTACATTTATTTTATACTGTTTACCCTATGGCCACAACAGCTGTTTAAGGTAAGGTAGAAGCTCTTTAGTCCAACTCCAACAGCAAGCTCCAAGCCTCCAACTCCAATCTAAATCCAAAATGCTCTACCCTGTCCCTCCTAGCAGGCATCTCGCCCACACAAATATGTGCACCTACACGGTCTACACAACTTTTTTGGACACTCATTACAGACAATAGATTGGTAATATAAGTTTTCTCCATCATTGTCTGTTTCAAACTTCAATTATTGTGTACTCTTTAGATGGTTAGACCAAATAGGATATTTAGTTTGAAACAAGCATCAAACGTAGTTTTATTACTCTTGTTTACTAATATTTTTAGAATATATGCTTGAATGCAGTTTTAAATCCACAAATTCTAGAAATAATCATTTAGCTTCACATCAAATAATATTAATGTATGGAATTTAACTAGTAAATACTTTCATACACCCACATATGTGACTTTCTTGTTTTTCTTTTTCTTTTCTTTGTTTTTTTGCCCTCCTCATCATCAGATTATGAGTGTAAACCCTAAGGGGTTGGCTCAGGTGGGTAAGTCACTTTGCCTTGGTGCCTCAAGAAGCATCAAGTCTAAGGTTTAACTCCTCTTTGGTGCAAACAATTCCTTGGAGGGGGCTGTGTGAGTAGCAACTAGGAAAAATAAAATAAAATAAAATAAAATAAAATTATGAGTGTACATGCACTAGATGTTTTACACTTATCTGAGAATTCTTTCTACAATGATATGTATTCAAATATTTAAAACTCTAAGTTTCAACTTTGACAATTGTTATGAAATGGAGGAATAACTAACAGTAAGCCAAATATTCACTCCTTCCATGGGGCCTAAAACATTAAACATAAAATTAGCAGAGGATCCTGTGAAGAGGACATCAGATAAAGTTTCCATAGCATTTTGCAGAAACAAAAGCAGCTAGTGAAGTGGATAGGCTGTGAATTCCACATACTTCACGTGCCATTTTATTGAAAAAACCAGTGAACCAACCGATTCTTGTTTGAACTATACTATCAGCAATTGGATTAACAGGAAATGGAGTTACTAATTCCACCCAATAGGATTGGGAGACCAATATTAATGAGTAGAGCTTAGTTTGATATTTTAAATAACACTTCTATTCAATAAATCTTGACTAGGAAAATTGAGCAATCTACTTCATTACATAGTTTATTGCATGTTTGAGGATGATAAAATTACTTTTGAAAACAAAGTAATATTGCCAATTGGTAAGGGCAAAAGAACAGATAAATGCATCATCCCTCACCAGTGTAGCCCGAGCTGCCACCAGAGAAGTCTGAAACACAAACATCCCCTAGCCAAGATCGACTGTATCAAACACACATTTAAAAGAGAGGGAAAAAAAAAAGAAAAAAGGAAGAAACATTAAATTTAATAATAAAACATTTACACCAAAAAAATATAAAAAATCTGGAAGCAGTATAATTTAGTTTTAACCCACCAAAGAAAAAGCATTATATGAAAATTAGTAATAAGAATTGAGAATGTGCCCAAAAAAAAAAAATCACTGCAAAGATGAAATCAAGAATATACCCGAATTTAAACTGGTCAACTAAAGCAATCGCAATATATTTGCCTGACAAGATCAATAAAGATATGTCTTCTCCACTGATTGACCTGCACTGCAGGAAAAAAGAAGAAGGTGAATTTACTTTCCTCTGTCTTCTTTTTCTTTTTATTTTTTTACGCAGAAAGCTGTGCATTCATCATCTCAAGGAATAAGAAAAATTAACATGTACATAAAATCTTATTTAGGGGCAGGAAGTAAGCAACAACTAAGATTCAGACCCACTGTTGGAATATATGAAGTTGAACAAGACACTCTCTCACATCTTTTCCTGGGAAAAAAGAAGAAGAAAAGAGTGATAAATTTACAAATTATCCGAAACTGCCTCCTACTACTACCGGAATTATAACCAGCTTAAAATTTGCACACTAATGTTATATTATTTAACCAAGAAGAACTGAAAATTAAACTATCCTCAAGAATCAACCTTTTATAATATATACAACTATGCATGGACCATAAACAACAGTGAGATCGTGAGTCAGCTTTGGATCTTACATGCCACACTAACCAAGCAGTTGACTGACAAAATTTTGTATGCCAATATAACTGCCTAACTAAGAATGATAATCAAGAGAGACATAATTCTGTTATTAATAGAATTATCAGATAAAAAAAGATTTTCTAAATTCCATTCACAAAAGCTTCCCTGAAGGTAACAATTTACCGTGTTGGAAGATGAACTTGCATATTGCTTCAGGTATTCCCTTATATTTTTTATAAGATGTATATTAATTCTGTTCCAAGACAACAAGAACTCTAGATTATTTGAAGAATTGGAGAAAGTTGAGCTCGTTTTGTCTGTAGGCTGCCCAGCAACTTATCAGTTCTCTCGAACTCTCGTTATCAAGAGAATTGATAAGCTTCACTCTAACTGCAAAGCTGTTGTAGCACAGTTTATCAAAAAAAATTGTTATTCCACCCTTAAAAAAAAAAAAAATTAAAAAATTGCACACCTCACAAAATCATTTCCTTTGTTTATTTTTTTTTTTTTTTGGTTTTGCTCACCATGATACCTAATTGTTTAGTGGTATCAAAGGACTATTAAATCTTCATTATTATTATTATTAGTATTATCTATAATCATTCTTGCATTCTGAATAGAGAAGATCTTGGCTGTGGAAGCACCGCAGGTGTAAACATCATCTTACCTAATCACTCTTTATCTTGTATACTTGGTAATGCTTTCACACACCCACACACACATTTACAACAGAAAATAACAAAAAAAAAATTTTGGAAAATTTATCACTTAATAGAATTATTATAACACCACTTTGGAACAAAGTTTGGTCCTCCAATAATTATTTATCACCAGTGAATAGAGATTACAATTTCATCCAATAATTTAACACTAGAGAATCAACCTTGTGCACAAAAAGCACTTCAGTTAAAAGTTGGCCGCATAGTGACTAGGCCCATTTTTGTTGAACATAATTGCAAAAGGACCATGCATATCCCCCCTATGTGTTTGCATTAGAGCTTAAACTGGAGTACAGGGAATATAAGTCCAAAATCAATCCAAGTTCCTTCCACTCTCTGTAAAAGACGAACTTAAAGATGCTAGATATGGCTGTTGTGTAATATTCATGGTTCTATTTCCATACTCTAGACTCAAAATAGAGTCAATTTTGTGGACCTGAACAATCTGAAAAAGCCATCTGCAACCTTGGTTCGTATTAGATATCTACTTAGTATTTCAAACATGTTTTCCTACTGGACCCATTCTATCTTTGAAGTTTCTCCTTGCTCATGGGCTATTCACTAATCAGATAATTGGTACAAAAGAAGCAGAGTGGAAATATAGTTAAATAGCTCTTTAGAAAAAGAGCGGAAGCATACCTGTACAATTATTGGTATCTCCAACATTTTGATTACCAAATCCTACTCTGATTGGGGTTTCCAAGCTGATCTAAAGATGGTTTGGGAGAGAATTAACCCCAAAATCATCACTACAGGTGCATATGTCATTATTCCCACCTTTGGTACTTACATGTAGAAGAAGGTTCTTTATGTGCTCTCCTTGAAGATCACCGTGCATTCTGGCATTACAAGGCAGACATGATTAACTACTTTGTTTATCATGAGTTCCAGGATTTACTCTGTTTGCAGTGCAAAGGCTCCTCCAAGCTAAAAAGAACTCAACAAAAAACTTTTACGCCAACAACCTGACTTCAGCTATAAATCCTTTTCCTCAATTTCAGCACTACATGGGGCATCAACTCACATAAAATTAAAGGTCATCGTGTCTTTTTTGCCACATGACCCACATCATTTTAGCCTTTGTGTAATTTTTGTAGGCATGATCTGTCATACTTTTTGTTTTATCTATTGGAAATAATACCATAACCACTGCTAAGATATAATTGGAGAAAGAAAAAAAAAATAGCGCACAATCATGAAAAAAATTCAATTACTCTAATTGCAAGCCACACATATTACACTCAAGAAAATAGTTAACCAAGTCAGAGTCTTGTTTTCACAACTCTGGTCACTTAGCAACTTAGTCTCTGTTTGATTCAAAATATATATATATATTTTTTGTAAAACATTTTTCATAGTATTTTCCTCAAGTACACAAATTTATACATAGCTTTCATCTTGAAATTAGTTGTTTAGTTGAGATATTTAATCAAACAGTTGTCGGATAAACTAGAATAAAAGAGGATGAATTCAACACAAAACAATAAGAAAAAAAAATCAAACTGTATATTATTTATAAATATATACAAGCAGATGAAACGTTATACACGCAGACGAAACGTTATACACGCAGACAAACATTGGCCAAGATCTGTGAATTTAGAAAGAACGAACAGATCAAACTAGATTATACAATTTATACATATACATGTATATAGAGAGAGAGAGAGACAGGACGTAGGAAAATGATTTACATGGAAAATGATTTACCGTCATTGAATTCTCCCCAACACCAGAAAATGGGGAAAATGATTTCTGGAAAATGTTTTTACAGTGAAACAAACACAGCCTTAATGCAATGTAATTTGCAGAGTAAGAACTTTGACAATTAAAGAGATTTCATGAACACAAAGGTTAATACTTATATCTAAGAAATGAAATAATAAGTTCCTCTACTTGGGAATATTAATGTAGCAATGTCCCTCCTCAATGACCATTGACCGCTAGTTCTTTTTCAGACGATCCTCAAAGATATGCACACTCAAATGACTAGATTGTACCTGTATATCTATTCCAGCTTCCAGTGCTTTCTGAAATAGCATATCTACTCGCACTAGATCATTAGGCAATTGCTCCTATACAATTTGAACAGAACTTCTATGAGTATTATATACAAGTGACAAAATAACTAGGGACTGTATTTAACAAGAGAAGCATACAAATCCTGGCAAGTCCAAAACAGTCTGAACGCATTAAGCAAACTATATACAATATATAAAGCCTCACATCTACAATGTTAGACTAACTGAATGAACATGCTTTATGTTATTCAGATCACATTCTTGCACCTACACGTTTTTCCTCTCTTTCATCCGGATCTTATAGGGATATACTTAGCATTGGATCAAAGA
>JAOTQH010238641.1:0-12945 GCA_025631255.1 Cornus kousa
CCCAGGAGGGGAGATTTTGTTACAACAAAATATCTCTGTAACCAACAATTTATTCGAGCTTATAAAGAGGATAAATTTGGCATGCCAAATCAACAAAATAATATAAACCAAAAAATAAGAATAATTAAAAAAAAAAAAAAAGAATAATTAAAAAACTGAAAGAGATGGAAAACGAGAGTTATGCCAAGATAAATCTGATATTCAGGAATTAACAATTAAAAATAGTGGGAAAATGTTTGGAAGCAGGTCATAATGCCAGCTTTAGCAAGATTTATCAAATAAATAATGTAAGTAGAAAAAAAACCGAGACAGATTGAGTCAATGACAAACTGTGCACCTTGCAATTATAATAAAAAAAATAGGTAACTTCCTAAATTGTTCATAGTTATTTGTAATTAAAATCAAATTATACATGGAATATCATGTCATGAATGCAAAATATAAGATTTGTGCTTGTAACTGATTGCAAAAATTAGAAAATTTTGCCAAATGGAGCTAACCATCAAAGTCCACAAGGATCCAAGCCATCAAGTGATCTCTAATAAAAACTTCAGATCCATGGTCTCATTTGGCTTTAGTTTGTGTAGTAGTAATCATAATATTTGTAATAAATATAGTTACAATCAAATTATATATGACCTATCATTTTACATATGCTGAATGCAAATTTTGTGTAACTGAAATTTTTTGCAACATTTGGAAAGTTTTGTCAAATGGAGCCAAGTAACTACTAGAAGGTACTGGTCCCACGATGGATACGGATGGGGAGGGCCTTGGGCTTATAAGGGTGGGTAGTAAACACCACCTAAAAACCTAAGCTTTTGGGTCGGATGGCAAGCACCCCACCCGTTTCACTAATCTTTATCAGATCAATGTAAATATTATATCTGTGCCTCCATGGTTTCTTTTTTACTCAAGTTTTTGTCTATAAAGATTAAGGTAAATGAAATAGTTCAAATGTGAAGATGATCCAATCATCTATTAGATTTTTAAAACAATAAATTAAAGTCAGATTAAATCATTCATGCCATGGCTATACCACTTTATCACACTGCAATATTGTCAATAAGATCTGGCACGTACGCAAATTGCCACCCTTACCTGATTCCAAGCGGAATTGTTAAAAATGTCATCTTCAAGAAGCTGATGACAATAGTCAAGTTCATCCTCCCACCCTCCTAGAGCCTGAAGAACCCACTGCATAGAAAAACAAAATTTTGTTTTTCAACTTCGCTCAAAGAATTATAGAAGTTAAAACCAAAGGTGCTGAAAGTAAAAAAAAGAAGAAGACAAACAAAAAACCTTGGTCACTCCATCAGGGAACAAGAAGTGATGTCAACATTCAAAATCTAGAAAAACAATTGACGCACTCTTTAGCGTAATGGAGGAAATAAGAGACGGAGTGTACCTGCCTATGCGACCAGGCGTGATAATTTTTAGCATCAATGGAGAAAATCTTCCTGGTGAACTCAAGTTCCTTATTCACAGCGTCAGTTCCTAGTTTCTCAGCAACCCACCGTCTATGATGCCTAGAAAAATTACACCAAGAATAATTGAATGATACCAAGGTAAACTCAGTCACATCTTGCAAAAAATAAAAAACAAAAACCTTTTTATTCTACTTGACAATTTGGTGAATGGGGTAAACTCAGCAACTTCAAACCACCAGACACAGTATATAACATTTGAATAAAGTTAGTATTACTACAGAATAATATTATAAAAAGGGTAGATTGACATTTACCACATGATTGCGTAACTCCAAAATAATATTACAGTTAACATGACATGTACAATTTGAAATTATCCATCTGATTGACATTTTTACGCTCGAGATTTTAATAGTTTTTAGGGTAAATTACACTGACACCCTGAGGTATGACTTTATTACACCTAGATGAAACTTCTTGAAAATCTTGCAGAAACACCCCGTCAACTTTTCCGTACTCCTGGCCCTCCTGGGGGGTGTCAGTGTAATTTACCCTAGTTTTTAATATTAGCACAAGTGTAGAGAAACAAAAATACCATTATGCCCTCTCTACTCTCCTTATCTTCTCTTCCATATTGCTCTCTCTAAAGGTCTCACTTCCTTCTCCTTAAAATTCCCCCTCTAAACTCTATCTTCTCTTCCATAAATAGATCGGTTTTGAGAAATTAAAGTATTTTCTTTCTTCTTCTTTTGCAATACATAAGGGATGCCACTCATTTTAGGTCGTTCAGTTTCAATGTCTTCATAACGTTTTGGTTGGTCTTGATTTTTTTTATTTCTGTTAGTTCAGGGTGTTTATTGATATGATAAATGAAGGCATAATGCGCCATAGGAGTTTTGTAAAATTCTTATTTTTATTAAATATCTTTGTGTATTAACCCTTACAGTGATTTTATTCATTTAGTTTTGTAGGTTTTAGCCTACCTACCATAACGAAGGGCTGAAAGGATAAAGGCCCTTGATACATTCGAGTGGGGGAAGAAATGGAACCAGGATTTTGTTTCCGGAAAGCATATTCAACACATGTTCTCCATCTTGACAATGCATCTTCTAAAAGAAGGAAAATAATTTGGAGTCCGAAAACCAAACATGAGAGAAGCCCACCAGCCCCTCTTTCGCATTCAGCTTCAGATTTTCGAATTCCAAATCATTACTCTTAAAAAGAAAAATAACATAAACCCACATTTAAAACTTCCCAAAATAAAGTAAAATGAAAACCGATCTAAAAGGCAAAATTAGTGAAACTTAAAAGGATATTCACTTGAATAAAAATTAATTAAGCATCAAATTGGATGAAGCAACAAGATCAAGGACACTCTGTTTTCCTAATTAGTTAAGACAACTTCACAACTTACCTAAAAAACAATTACACAGCTACGCATTTAATGTTCCCAACTCAGGACAAGATGAATTAGTAAAATCAACCTAATAGAAATATATTAGCACCACTAAAAAAATTCTTTTCTTTGGTTAAATAAGGATTACATAAAATAAAAAACTTAAATTAACTTAAATGAAAAAAAAAAAAAAGAAAAAGAAAAAGAAAAAGAAAAACATTATTCATTAAATTGAAAAATTGAGCACACTAGGTTTTCCTTAACTTGTAAAGACAAAATACTTTCACAACAACTTACCTAAAAAAAAATTACTACTAGGAAAGCATTCACACGAATCACACCATGCCCAACTCAAAACAACATATGTAAAACAGTAATCTAATTGAAATAAGCTATCATGACAATGGCACCGACACTTCATCCTAGTGCAACTTTGCATCCTCATTATCAACCCATTCAAAGGCACGTCCTCACAAAAATTCCCTGCTATACTCATCTTTGGTGATTCCACAATTGATACGGGGAATAACGACGACATAAACACTGTATTCGAAGCCAACTATCCTCCCTATGGATAGTCTTCCCTCACCTCCTACACAAATTGACACAATTAGAAAGCAACCTTCAAAAAGGTTGTCCACCGGATTTATGGTTCTCTAATGGCATCTTAACTTTTTGTTGTAATAATACTATTAAAACCCTAACTATCAAAAAAAAAAAATTGAAATATTATATATATATATCCATCCTTTAACACAAAGGCCAAAGTGCTGTTGAGACTTGCAAGCTCATATACAGCCAATGATCCAATTACCAAGTAAATAGACCTCAAAGATAGAATAGCAGAGGACATGAGCAAATGCTCTGTCTTCCCTGACATAATCTGTGGCTGGCAATATCTACCATTGAATATTATCTATATATCAATGTAAAGAAAGTGATTGCCTGGTTATGGACCAAAATTTCTGCGACTGCATGCACCATGTCAGTTGAATGGCTTGCATGAATGAAGTGCATAAGTTGAGAGGTGAAAAAACAGAGAGATGGAAAAGAGAGAAACTTTAGAGGTTGAACAGCTTGCTTGAATGATGTGGATAAGTTGAGAGGATAAAGAACAGAGAGATTGAAAAGAGGGAAATTTTAGAGGTAGATGTCGGAGAGAGATGGAAAAGAGAGAAATTTTAGAGGTAGATGTTGGAGAAATTTTAGAGGGAGAGGTATAATAAAATGAAATTCGTAGTTGTTGTTTTTTTTGGGTGGTGATGGTGGTGGGGGTGTTAAGTATTCATAACTGAAATTTCAATTTCATTGAAATGTCAACGCAGTTCCTCATTTAATGAAGGTTATTCTTGGCCTAAAAAGAGGGTTAAACTCGTCGTTTTAGAAGGATGAGTAGGGACAGTTATGCCATTTCATTTAGAAGAAGCAATTTCGACATTCAAAGAGAACTTCTTCAACAAACTAAATGGAACCTCAACAGCTTGAGGTAACCTATATTTTCATCAGAACCATAAGAGAGGTTGACTATATTTTTCGTGCAAGTTTTACGTGTTGGTAACAATTTAAAAACTCACCCAGAAAACAACAACAACAACAATAATAATAAAGCACACCAGAAAGTAAAGCGATGCAGATTAAGAGGAGAAATGATGCTGAATTTTTTCTCTGCTACACTGTTTTGTCCAATTTTCATGTTGATATGCGTCTATTCCTTTGTCTCCCAATGTCCAGATTAAGAGGAGAATTGATTCGAGATTGTTCTAATATAGTGCTCAGTCGAGAAATTGGTTGATGTTGCACATTCTTGAAGTCTTCTTTTGTGGCTATCTTCCAAACTTGCCTAGCCATAAATAAGCAATGATTACAGATCTTAGAGGAAAGACACTGATATCACTAGAAGCAAACAGAGATGAACAAAAGCCTTCTTACAAACAGTAAGAGAGACTAGAATTACTCCAATCAACGTCGGAGCTTAGATTTTTAAAGGAAATCAAAGAAAAACATTAGGAGAGGTAATTTAATCAGAAAATATCTCAAAATAACATTAATTAAGACTTGTTACAGAAGAGAAAGGACCGTTGCTTATATAATATAACTGCTATTGATTCCTTGTTTCTCCTAGAATGACTTTTAGAATCCCCAAACAACATTTTCCCACTTTCCTAAGTGCTAGTTCCAAACCTTAATTAATAATTTTATAGAAACAAGGATGAACTTTGACTTGATTAAACAAAAAGAGACTTTTCAAGGCACCATACTTTATTTCCAAGGATGAACTTGTCAGATTCGCACAGAATGCACATACTAGAGAACAACACTTTCCCTCTTCTCTTTAGCAGAAAACCACACATTCACAACACAGATCGGATTATTAGTGTTGAGAATTAATTTAAGAACAAAGTTTGTAATTCTCTCTTTATAAGTGGTACTATATCTGGAAGGGAGCAATATCAGTATGGGATTTAGCTCTCTTCACTCATTTCCTCTGTTTATACGAATGGGGTCCACTAATAATATCACTGATTGGCTGAATTGTATTCAATTGATATTGTCATTCCTAGATAAGAAAACAAAATTTAATAGATTTGGAAGCACATGTGAAATACAGGTACTGATTGTCACATCTTTCGGGGATCTTTAATTCAATACCTGCTTATGAAAAAAAATACAGGTAGTGTAATGTACCTTGACAAAGCACATACTCGAAAGAGAAGGCAAGATTTTTTTTTCCCAACAAAACAAAAAATTAAAAATATTAAAAATATATATTAAAAAAAAAAAAAAGATTTTAATCAACTAATAAATAAAAAATAATAATAAATAAAAAAAAGAGATTTTAATCATGATAGATGATAGGTTTACAGCGTGCTTTATTAAAACGTTCAAAAGCATATCTAGTCTCCAAATGCCCTTGTTGAGGCAGGCAGGTTTCCCATATCAAAGCTTCGGGCAGTCAAATTTTATTTGACGCTAAACTTCAAATTTTGTTAAATATATGTGCAGCAATTGTGAGATTAGATCTCCCATTCCATGTGCCACACTACTACTTAATTCAGGTACACATGCATGGTGATGAATTAAAAGTAAATGCATTTGAGAGGTACACATTCAATCAGCATATAATTTTAGTAAAAGGAGCAGAGAGGGGAAAGTGAATCCACAGCAATTACATGCATCATTAGCTTCTAGTAATCTTGTATACTATGACTATTTTGCTTGGTTAATTTCGTATACTAAGACTATTTTCTTATTTCTGGATTTAACTAATTTAGACATTTCAGGATTCTTAAATATTCCATTTTTTAGGAATTATTTATTTTTTGCATTTTTATTTTTGTAGAGTAGCTATTTTCTTTTAAATTTTCATATCATAATTGTTTCAAGGGAGTCTTTCCTTGGCACCTAGACTATCATTAGTAGCTTGGGAACTTTCTCTTCTGGCCTTAGGAGTACAAATTCGTTACAGTATTGAGTGGATCAATTTTCAAAAGGTTTATGCATGCCTTTAGGGTTTCTTAACATCCATAAAAAGGACCTCAATTTAAAAAGAGATTAGTTGCTATAATAAGTGTGCAACTCCTTTTTGACTTTGAAGGTCCAGTAAAGTAGTGTATAACTTTTGCTTTCTTATTTCTCTTTTTCTTTGATGTTTTAAAAGACAATGTTTGCAACAAGTTATTAATGAAGGACACTGTTTACAACACTTTGAAAACCCATTAAACTTGCAGCTTACGATGCATGTTTTACAAATACTGACCCTCTTCCACTTATTTTATCAAACACCACTTTTCCGGTGCAGTTTACTCCTAGAAACTAAAAAACATGTCTTGCATCTAAAACTTCAACCAACTTCTACTTTTGAAAGTGCTGCTCTTTTCATGTATGAATTGATATGACCGTTGTACCGCCCACAGGCTGTAACAGCACTGTGAATCTTCCAGTTCTCTTCCATGTAAACTCCACTAATTTGTTTATAGGTAAAACATGAGAACCTCCAAAGAACCTACTTCTGGACTTCATGACCTAGGCCATGACAGATTTCTCACCTATGCCTATAGAAACCCTTGAGCACTCATGTATATTTTTCCAGCCACATCACCATGTATCCACATATCTTGGCAACGTGCTATTCTGCTACATCATACAAGCTGTTACATTCATAACTTAGATTATATACCCTAAAGTAATCCATCACCAAGTTCCTTCCTCTCTCAAACGGGGCTGACCCTGTCTCAAACTGTCTATCGATATCCCCAACTTTCAAGGCCAAAATAGAATTCCTCTTCCAGGATATGCTTTTTCCAAATCACAAGATCCCTAGCAATGCTAATATTGTGTTGAAAATTTCTCATAAAATCTACTTATCAAAAAAAAAAAAAAAAAAAAAATTCTCATAAAATCTAGTATTTTTTAATGAAATTATCAAGTACATCTGTATAAGATTTTTTTTAGTCATCACACATGCAAGTATCCCCCATTTAATCCATAGTTAAGTATTAGTAAACAAGAACTGGGGTGAAAAGGGACAGACAAGAAAAAGTGGAAAGGAATATAAAGATAATGTAGCTCACCAAATCTGATAGTTTTTGGAGTTATTACTGGCAACACATTCAACAAAATCTAATTCATCATGCAAGTCAGCATTAAGTGCCTCAAGTACCAGACGCCTAAAATGCCATACCTGCAAAGAAGAATAGAAGTTCAATTTAAAATTATAAGCACCATAAAATCCACTTAATAAGGCTTAGAGGTGGTTTCTTGTTAACTGAAAGGTAACAGACAGTCTTTCTCACATATCTAAGTGACCGGGCATCCTCCATGAGCATCATTTTGTCATGGGTGCCAAGGTTTGTGGTTATAAATTTTTAAACTTTACTACTTGATAAATGTTCTTTCAAAGCAGCAACTAGAAATTTTTAATTTTAAGAATGAACACTTAATGGTGGCAGAATAAATATTTTTGAAATATTTTGAGGATGTGATGAAGATACGGACAATAAGCCTCAAGAATTGTATAAAAAACGCTCAAAAGGGGAGCGCATCCCAAAGGAACAACAAAAAGCAAAAACCACTAAGCCTTCAAAGAGGCCAAAAAATCTACAATGTCCTCTATAGATCTATAATCTCTACCCGAAACCCAACAAAAAAGAGCAGAAACAATGGAGAACTTCAGAACAGAAATAGGTGACTCCTTTAATAAGCCTCATGCCCCCACCCTCCTTCAGAATAAAGTTAATAAACAAATAAAAAATATGTAGCTCAGTTTTAACAAAATATTTCAAGAGTTTCAATATGGTTTTTTAATAATCTAAAATTTATATAGTTGTGAAGACTGATAAAACATCTTAGTCATTGCATACTTATGACCAGTCAGAAGCACACATCCGGTTACAAAATCCATTCAAAACTTATAACTTTTTTTTTCTTTTTCTTTTTCTTTTTTCAGAAGGGTCCACAATGGTAGCATCCTAAGAGCTCAATATATATTTAAATCTTAAAGTCATAGAAATCCTGCTTAAAATGTTAACAATTTAAGCAAGGTATTCAAAATTTACTTTCATTGATGACAAAACAAGTACCATCTAGAATTCTTGATGTGTTATATTAATAAAATCATATTTGTTTTTGTAAAATTAATTTTTTCTTAAACTCAAGAATTTGATGCAAAAGAACTATGCAACAGTCCCTCAGACATGTCTCACTTCAGAATAGCATCATCATCATCATCATCGCGTCAGAATAGCATATTTTAAACAAATAAGGCCATATAGAAATTAACCAGAATAACTATCATAATACAAATGGATACATAGGAGTAAGTGCATTATAGCCAAAAATTGTGGAGTACAAACATCTATCAAGAGGACCCTATGTCCAGACCAGTGCCATCCGCACCCAAATACCTAGATAGCCCCGCCAGAGTTGCAAGATGAAAAATATGAACTAGGATTCCACCTCAGTTTCCTTTGAGCATGAGTATTTTCATATGCATGTTTTATTATTATTATTTTTTTTTCTTAGTTGGTACTCACTTTGAGCATGAGCATGAGTATTTTCATATGCATGTTTTAGGCCCCTTTGAGAAGTAAGGGGCCTAATACCGCTAGGCCACTAGCCCGTTGATCATTTGCATTTTTTTTTTTTCTCTCTCATTTTTCATACTAGAAAACTATAACAAGATGAATACGCACAGAAATACGCCATTTGGTTCCAATGGTGGAAAAGGAAGTTAAGAAAGGAGGGAACAAAGAGGTATCCGCAGGTAACTTGTACTTGCACTCGCCATTAGGTGAGAAAAAAAAAATATCACATGTAAAATCCGATTTGAGACTATATGTGTGAGTGTGTGTGTGTGTGTGTGTGTGTGTGTGTGTGTGTGTGTGTTTTCCTGATAAGTGAGACTCTCTGTTTTTTAATCAGATCCATAGTCTTCTCTTCATCTCCAAAGGTGATAAAAATGACATCATAGCTGAATTATAGGCAAGTCACCTAAAACACCCGGAACCTTCTCTAGAGTCTAAACCCTTCCACAAGATTCAACTCTTAATTCCTTTCTGCATCTCACTCAAATTTTCAAATATTTGGGTAAGAATTAATAACATTAAATGCATCCAAAGAATTTGAACGTTAGTAAAACTCAAGCAAAATTTGGTCCATTAGTGATGCCAATGCCTTTCATCCTCCTTCTCAAAGCTGATACCAAAAGCTGAAAAGCACAATTTGGTCCATTAACCTTAGACAGAGTAGCCATCAAAGCCATAAGATTGCTTATCAAAAAAAAATAAAAAAATCAAAGCCATAAGATTGAAAATGCTATTCTGAAGGATTTCAATAGCTACACTTCTCTAGAGTCTAGAGAGGAATGATGCAATGATTTTATACAAACTTGGATTAATACCTAAGATTTATCTCCCATGTAAACTCCATTGCAATCCAATTTATTTGGAAAATTTCCCAAATCTATTCATGCTGCCTCAGCTCTGGGGGATTTCTAGCTTCGCACACTTCCTAAAACATTGCACGAGTGTTTTGAATCCTTTCAAATCTACCCCAAAGAATTTATATACATAAAACAACAATCTACCAAATTTTCTTGAAAAGGCTCCTAAATACTGTTGGAAAATTATCCAGATCATCAAAAACACATTAATTCAAATGCAATACATATTAAGGTTTCAAATAAACACATTATACATGCACACATAGATACAAAAAAAAAAAAAAAAAAAATGATTTTGAGATAGTGATGTACATATTGCTCATGAATTAACTTAAAATCGCTAAATTCTATCATTAAGCTGGAAGAAAAAATAAATTTCTACTGAAAATCTGTCCTTAAATTTACTACGACAATCAAATTATTTCATAGCTGAATTCTACCTTTTTGTTTCTTACGAAAAATTATGAGATACATATATGTGTTTATATATAAAGAGAGAGAATTACAGTGTAATTTCCAGGGTTCATGTGGATGGCCTCGGCGGTGAGTTGAAGCGCCCGATTGGAGCGCTCGTCGGCCAAGTAGAGGGCTCGAAAGTAGTTCATGGTCTCGGCGAACTCTTCCCTGTAGGCGATCGGGACAACCGGCTCGGGACCGTCGTCCTGCCGGACCGGAGTGACGTCGGACCACTCCGGTCGCCGGTTCAGGGGAATTCTCTGCTCATCGTCCGAGTCCATTCCGAGTCGAATTGTGGCCGAGTATTGACTCCGTACAGATCTATCTCTATCTGAGATTCCGAGGATTGTCTTTGAAGAGTCTCTGAACTGAAATTATATTTTATTGATTTTTATAGTTTCCTTTATGTGTTAGCCTTTTTACGCGAAGACTATTCCAGTACTTTGAAGGTCACGTGACTCACGTGCTAACTTTATTCGATCCCTAACGTGTACAAACAATAATGGCTGAAAATGGGCTTGATCAAGCCCAATATTCCAAATTTTAGGCCCTAAAAATTACTAAAATGTAGATTTTTCTAGAAAAATAAAAAATTGAATAGAGACTTTGATTTTGAATTGAATTAAAATAACGCGAAACTATTTTCATATTGAAAAATTTAGCCAACCAAACAATTCTAACAAAAGTGACTATTACAGATTCACTTTAATATTTCGCTGTGAATAGCATTATTGAGTAATAATGACTTTATAAGATTAGTAAAATTTAAATTAAATGTGTAATTCTAAATGTGAATGTAGAGTTTTGAAATATTTTTTTGCTCAACACGTTCGTGTGGGCGAAGGGCAGTTGAATAGTAATGGACCTTCGACATTGGGTGAATTGTTTCTAGTGTACATGCGTCTATACAGGGGTGGAGTCAAAAATTAAATTCAGCAAAGCTAAATCACACAATTCTTCACAACAAGTGTCGCTCTCACGCTCTGAGCGCGCTCCCGCTCTTACGCTCCGCGCGCGCTCCAGCTCAAATTCTCACTATTTATTATATAATTTGGCCGCTCTTACGCTCCCGCTCTCGAATTCGCTCTCACTCCCACTCCCGCTCTATGTAACTTAGAGGCAAAGTGTAAAATAAATAAATAAATAAATAATCACGATAATAAATATAAATTTTATAAAAGAGAAAAGAAGAAAAATTACTCAAAATAATGTCAATCAATAGTAATTTAAGAAAGATAAATAATTAATAAAAAATTTTAAAAAGGAAATAAAAATGAGAGAATTTTGAAAGGGAAAAAAATTGGAGTTTGATTCAAAAAGGAAAATTTGATTTTTTCAAAAGGAAATTAAATTAATTTAAAGAGTAAAAAAAGAGAAGAAATACAAAATTTAAGAGAGAATTTTAGAAAATAAAAATTTTAGGGAGGACATTATATAACTTTTTTCATATATACATATAAAAATATATAAATTTAGTATATATTTTATAATAAGCGGGGCCGCGGGCACCTGCCCTGGACAAACACTAGCTCCACCCTGTGTGTGTGTGTTTTTAAGTAAAAAAGACAATAAAGTTTATAATTGTTAGATAGTATAAAGGAACTTTATTATGTAAATTATAAGCTTTATTTCATTTTTTTTTATCCACTCAAAATAAGGGCCTTTTTATTATTTTTTAAAGTAAAATAAAGTAATAACGCTTATAACTGCTGCTGTATGGATAAAAATAGGAATCTCCCCAACGAAAGTACCAAATGACATTATTTTCCTTGGTTTAATTCATGATAATTAAGTATAAGGGATATTTACGTCATTTTAAATAAAGAAAAAACAAAAAGAAAAGAAGATTGCATTTATCATTTTTGGAAAGGTGATGAATGCACTCCACTTTAGTTAAATGTGAAATGATATATATTTTCCTTCTAGAAATGATATTATTGTCTTTGTTCAATTCATGATGATTAAGTATAAGGGACATTTATGTCTTTTAATTTAAGAAAAAACAAAAATGGAGCGCCTTTATCATATTTCAGAATGGGATAAATGCATGAAAAATGAGAATATTGTCCTTTTTTTTTTTTTTTTTTTTTCTTGACACAAATATTGTGATTTCTTCTAGCCAATTTTAGACTTTTTAGTGATATTTCCTTATCTTTTAAAGTATAAGGTCAATAGCTCATGGGTTCAAGTGCCTATAATGACATGTGGGGGTATTTATGAGTGTGTTTATTGTGAACAAAAACAAATATATATTCTTAATAAGGGGTATTTATGTAATTTGATTTTTTTTTTATAAAAAAATAGTATTACATTTATAAAGAAAATGAAAGTGGAGTGCATTTCTCAATTTTATTTATTTATTTATTTATTTTTAAATTTTTTTTATATATAATGGAGTCTCTTCACATTTCCCAAACTTGGGCACATGTGCTTCCAAAAATTTACACCCCCAATGAATTTAGTTAATTTTAGAGTTAAATTATGTGTTTGAATTAACTTTATTTTAAATGATATGACTGACTTCAGTTGACTACTAAAAAAAAGTAGGATTGCTTGTTTATACATTAAACATCCAAAAATCTTTGGAATTTTAATGTTTACACACAATCCTCAACCCTCCTTTCTCTTTTAAGTTTTGGAGTTTTTTATTTTTTATTTTTTTAAGGAGGTTGACAACATCCAATATTATATTTGCCCCCTTCAAAACATGATAAAGACAAGGG
>JAOTQH010238652.1:0-12939 GCA_025631255.1 Cornus kousa
CTTCGTCTTCCCTTGTTCCCTTCTTCTTCGTTTTCCCTTGTTCTTCGTTTTAGACAAACTTCCAAAACCCTAAAGCCTTAGACCTTTCCTTTTTCTTCTTATTCTTTCGTTAAAACCTTCTTCTTCCCTTCTTTCGTTAAAAATAATGTAAGGGGTAAATGGACAATTGCAAACAATTTTTAAGGGCTAAGTGGACAATTCAAACCAATATACAGTATTAGTATAATATATACCGTATTTATTATATAATACTTTAATGTGTTCAGTAAATGTTTTTTCACTCAATTTTTTAACTCACTCCTGCCCACTCATTCCCAAAAGTAGCAAATTGTGCATTGTGAGAATGGAGGTGATTTTTGGCCCGTCGATCGTACTATCTTTTGAAAAGTAATTCTTATTCTGTTCTAATCTTTTTTAACTTTTTGTTCTTTCTTTTGGAATTATTCAAATTTCAATTAATTGAGACTAAAAATCAATTAATTAAATAATAGATATATTATATACTAAAATGTGTATATATACATATTACTAGATTGTTTGATAAATTTATATTTAACTTAATAGCCAAGTCATCTTTATTACTTCTCACCAACCAATCCAGAGAGAGTAACCCATAAAGATTTTTTTAAAGATTTTTTTGGGCAGCCAGTAAGATGTTATTGTCAATGTTCCCTTCACTAATGAAAGGCATATTAAGAAGGATCAATGATGTGTAATAGGGCGTAAATTCCTTAATTTTCAAGTTAAGAATACGTGTATATTTATGGCAACATGTATCTCCCATCTCTCTCTCTCACACACACAAAAAAGGGCAAAAAAAAAAAAAAAAAAAAATTGAAAATGGAGACATTTCCTACGGAGAATGTACTCACTTCCATCACATAAATGACAAAACTTGACAGTCAATACCACACCAGACATAGAGAGGAGGAGAGAGAGCTCTATAGACCACTATCCTTTCAGTTCTACACTCTGAAAGAAAGCTCCACTACTACTATTTACCAAATCAAATCAAATTGACTAAAAAACACAACTAAAATGAGTGAAGAGGCGAAGAGAATCGGAGCCCGAGGTCCGATCCCCAAGTCCACCTCAGACGATCGGAAGCCCTCGTCGGCGGCGTCTCCACCGCCGACCGGCAAGAAAGTCATCGTCAAGAGCGCCGACATGAAGGACGACGTGCAGAAGGAGGCCATCGACATTGCCATCGCCGTACCCCCTCTCCCCTCCTATCTATCTCTCTAAAAATTCCTTGTAATTCATTGTATGAGAACGCTGATTGCTCCTTTTTGTGATGTGTATATACATATGTATCCATGTATAGGCGTTTGAGAAGCATAATGTGGAGAAGGATGTTGCAGAGTATATAAAGAAGGAGTTCGATAAGAAGCATGGTCCAACTTGGCACTGTATCGTCGGCAAAAATTTCGGTAACTAACCTCACCACATCGCCATTCGCTAATCTTTCCATTTCTGTTGCGATTTACTCCATATTAGTCTGAAAAGTATTTTTGGTATTATCGGAAGAGATTATCATTTGTAAATTTCTTTGATTAAAAATATTCCAAAGTAATTGCTCGTATTCTGCTTAGAAATGTATAGATCTAGGCTTAATCGAACCCTCACTTGTTCTTATTTGACTGCATGTTGAATATGTTTCCCCTTTTCTATTTCTTGTGGTGTGTATGTGTATATGTGTAGATAGGGTCATGAGAAACAACCCTAATCTAGGATCTGTGAGATACAAAAAAAAAAAAAAAAAAAAAAAAAAAAAAAAAAAAAAAAAAAAAAAAAACAAGAACACCATATGATCATATCCATGTGGTTCACTCAAAACTAGGGCTCCGGCCATAGAGTCACCGAGATTTCACAGATAAAAAGAAAAGGGAATTAGAGAGAATTCAGTCATCAACAACCAGCCCCACTAGACTCTTAGAGGCTGCATAACAAGTGTGAAATTACTAAACTTTCCCCAATAAAAATTTGGGTAAGGTGGATATGTGAATACGTGGTAAGCTGTACACTAATATCAAGCTCTGCACTTCCTATTACATGTCTTAGTCTTAGTTTGATTAACCAGCAGTGTATACTATGGACACAATGCACCAAATGCAAATATATAGCACATAGATTTACATATATGTATGTTTGTGTATATGCTACATTATTTAGACACACAGACACACTTGAAGTGAACTCATATTTGAATAAACATGATTGCATAGACCGCTTTTATTCTTGTTTAGTTGATGAGAATTGTGAGAGAAAGCAGGTTGAGTGCGTTTTAGAGGAGAAAAAAAAATGCACTTATAAAAAATAAAGAAAAGAAAGGAAAAGAAATATAGCAAAATTTTAAATCTAGTTTGTCAGGTTTTCGACCGTGTTAAATAGAAGATGCAGATGAATTGATTGAACAAGTACACAGTTTTATTGCATTTGATAGCCCTGATATGCAACTTAAGGCTGTAAATTTTCTATTGGGATCTCGTTCTGCGTGTGTATCCATATAATTGGTGAACTAATAGGTGTTTTGAACTTTTGACTTTTCTTGTTCACTATCATGCTGATCTGGAGAAGAAATGCAATAATTGGTTTTTCATTAGTTTGGTGGTCAATACCCTAGGATTACTTATATGTACATGATGGTGTTAAGCTGTTAGTATGCTGAACATCAAGTAGCATCAAAGATGGCATAATGCTCCTAACAAGTATTTTCTAATTTTTAGACAATATGGGAGTCACCATAATAAGGGTGCCATAACCCCACATCCTGCTGGGTTGTTCCAAATTTATGATGCATATTTTGAAGAGAATGAGAATATCTTCATTACAAAGAAATGATTTATTTATCTCACCTTCTACTAGATAATTCAAAGTTTCAACTATCAAATGATAC
The DNA here is from genome assembly GCA_025631255.1 of Cornus kousa. NCBI lineage: Eukaryota > Viridiplantae > Streptophyta > Magnoliopsida > Cornales > Cornaceae > Cornus > Cornus kousa. The sequence continues at coordinate 2,897 of JAOTQH010238652.1, forward strand.
ATACACTTGTCTCCTCATTTCAACCCCTTCTGTTGTGATTGATTAATTTGACCATTAACCATACAACTTCCATATTTTAGCTCCAATAATTTTAAATGTCACCTAGTTAAACTAAATCTACTTGTGACCAGGAAGGAAACAATAAACATTTTCAAAATACTAAGGCATGGAGTAACAGCTTATGAAGCAGTTATGCTATCCAAATCAGCCTAGTAAAACCCAGGAGTTGTCAATATGAGTTGCATAAGCTACAAATGAACCTGAACAGCTTGTGCTCGACTCAATTCAGGGCTCATTCATGTTCACTTGATTTAAATTATTATCATTTAGACTTCTTTTACTTATTAAAAACAACCATTTAGACTTCTTTACTATGAGTCAAGGCCAAACATCCTTAACTCAGCTTGTTAAGGTTTGCGAATGAGACTCAACTAGTGAGGACTCGTAACCATGAGCTGATGATCATTGTAATTTGTAATGATTTAGCCAATTTTGATCTCAAATAAAGCTTCACTTGTTAAGTTAATTAACCAAATGAATCAAGCTTGAGCTAATGAGCTGTTCCTTGGAGTGGCCTATTGACATGGTGAAGAATGATGGTAATTCATCACCGACTCACTGCTGAATCAATTTTTTTAGGCAACGAATTAATATGTTCTGATGGTTTTTATCTAAGAAGCTATAAAGATATATGAATGACATGATAGGGACACAAAAATACTAGGAATCTTAACCAATGGGCCAGTTGCCCAACGATACCAAGCCTCTACTTCTCAAAGGGAGGTCAAGGGTTCAATGGGTGTGTGAGGACCAACTAAGAAAAAAAAAAATACTAGGAATCTTAAAAAAAGTAGGAGAGGGACAAGACAATGACATGGATATAATACATATTCTATATAAAAATTATATAAGGTATGAGAATCACTACATTTTTTTTTTCTCCTTTTTTGATAAGTATGAGAATCATTAACGAATGGCTAATAAATCTAATTTTACATGGCATTTTTTTTTGATAAGTAATGTTGTGCTAGAAAGTGCTCAAACGGGGAACGCATCCCATTAAAGCTACACAAGGACCAAAAAGGGCCCTAAGAACCCAAAAAATTAACTAGCTACCCTAAAGATTTACAGTATCTCCCAAGGACCAAACAAAAAAGAGAGAAAATGATAGAGAACTTCAGAGCCCCGATGGAAGATTCCTCTACATCAAAAGATCTTCTATTCTGCACCCTCCATACGCGTCACCAAACACACAAGGGTGCCACCCTCCACATGGCATCGACCCAATTGACTCATTAGCAACATTGATGAGAAAAAAGGCACTCATTCTCTTTTTAGATCTCCCTGCTACCCATCGCGGTAGCGTCCTCAAGCCTGCTTGCAGTGGCTATGCTTGGTTAAGAATATTAATCTTGCCTTGGGTGAATCAGGTGCAGCTGAAAGAGGAAGCCAAGAGAGAAGCTCCACATGGGGATCCCCGATCCTGTGAGGTTATATTCCTCATAAACGGAGACCTCCTCCCTATGAATAAGCCTCGAGGATGGCATATAAACATGAATACTTCCTCTCTACAGATAATTCTCGAATGGGAGAGGGCTAGAGTTGTGAGACCTCCCACTGTTAACAGCCCTTGAGGGGTTCGTCTTTATGGATAAATCTCAAGGATGTAAAGAACCTCGAGCAGTTCCTCTTTATGGGTAATCTTTGAGGATGAAAAGAAGAACCTCAAAGAGTTCCTCCTACTAATAAGCCTTGAGGATGAAAAGAAGGCTATTAAGGAGTTCCTCTCTAATGATAAACCTAGAGGACGAATCAAGGTTGTAAACAACCACAAAAGCTATCTGCGAGGCTATGGAGGGGCAAATTTATTGGCCTGGTTTTTGAGATTCGAGGATTATGGCGGGGTTGTGTTGTGTTTCAGATGATGCAAGTATCCCTTGACCTGCCACAAAGAAAGGGAGAGAGAAGATATCTCCCAAAAGTCATCACATTTAATGAATGTCCTCTCCCAGCCATAGTCACATTAAATACATCACTTCCTTTACTCAAACTAGCCAGTCACTTTACCTTGAGCCTTCAAATGATGTCTACTCCTTCCCTTAAGAATGACCTAGCTGGTAAGCAAATTGACCATTGGTGAGCTCTTTTGCAATTAATGAGGACCAAACAAGAGAGAGAGAGAGAGAGAGAGAGAGAGAGAGATTCGAATGCATGCCGCTAAGTAATTAGCACATTTTTGTGGGAGGTTACTAGAAAATTTCCCCCCTTCGCTATTGGGACCCTCCTCGTGGGCCTTTTGTGACAACTCAGATCTCCACCTAGGCCATTACTCCTTTGTGACCATGTCATAATCGATATGATTCCTTATATCATTGAACGCTTTACCCACAATTACATTCCATGACTACATGAAATTTCTACAAATTATGATTTAAATCATGCCTGTTGAGTTGAGAAAGTTATAAATAGGAATCAATATATATGTATGTTTGTGTTTATGCATGTGTGTGTATGTATATATATAGAAATATATGTGCATGCGCACATAATTCAAAATCTTCTCCTGCTTCCATGCCCACTTCTTTAGTAAAATAGTTTTACCCGTTTTTGTTTTTTAACATATGTACACACACACGCACAGAGAGATATTTTGTGTATTTCCTTAGAATTTTATTTTATTTTATTATTTATTTATTTTTTCATTCTAAAAGAAAGTCTATACAATGTCTAAAGGTCACTAGTCCATGTTAATGAGCTTGTCTTGAAACTATCACTTGTGTCCAAAATTAAGAATTTATGGGTAGTTATAAACACGTTCAAAATATGTCTTAACACATTTATGGAAATGTCCAAGAGGTGGTGGTGTCTACTAAAGACATGTTTTTTTATTTAGAAGTTTCCATAATTCTTAGATTTTTAATTCTATGTAGAATATTCAAAACAATAATTTTGATTTTGGGTGATGTTCCATGCTTTCCCCCCCTCCCCCCCCTCCTTAGATTTTTAATTCACTTATATGTAGGATATTCAAAACAATAATTTTGATTTTGTGTGATGTTCCAAGCTCCCCCCCGATAAGTAAATATGTATTAGAAAGTATTCAAAAGGGGAACGCATCCCAAAAGCTACACAAGACTAAGGTCCCCTAAGGACCCAAAAAAAATCAACTATCTCCTCTATAGATTTACAATTCTCCTTATAACCCATCAAAAAAGAGCGCTAACAATAAAAAAATTTATTGCCCCAATAGAAGATTCCTCCCCGTCAAAGGATCTTCCATTCCACTCCTTCCAAAGGCATCACCAAATGCAAAACAGAGCCACTCTCTAGAAATGTCGGGCTTGGGATCCCACATGACACCCTCTCCAAGCATCAATCAAAAGCCTTTCGTTAGGGAGTTTTAAGAAATTTTAAAAGAAGGGTTAAAGTGTAAATATGATGACTTCCTTGAACCTATACTATATGTACTCTTCAAAAGTAGGTAAATTACTTGCTTCAGTCACACAATATTCGGACATGGGTACAAGGTATGTGTTCAACATGTTGGACATGCACTTAAAAAACACATCCAATAATTCAATTTTACTACTCCCTCCGTCCCAGTTTAGACGTCGCTTTTGGGGAGTTGAAATTTTTAAGGGGACATGTGGGATATGGCTTGTCTTTTTGAAAACTTACTAAATTGTCCTTCTAAGTTTTGAATATTTAAGTTTTGAAATTTTAAACTCCAAGGACATATATAGAAAGATGTAAAATATATTGTTTGAAAAAGGAAAGTGACAAGTATTTTGGGACGGACTAAAAAGGAAAGCATGACATCTAAACTGGGACGGAAGGAGTATAAAATAAGGGTATCCATGTAACTTCACCATATAATCAGGCAGACGGCACACCCACCCCCGCTTCTAACCCGGGTCAGATTCACCTTCTTATACCGACCTGACTCCAGACATTTTCCATTAAGAACTCACCATACACCTCTCATTATAGGTGTCCAAGCAGCAACCCCTCAGGTCTGGCCTAATTGCCACCCCTAGTTAACTTCAAATATGGACAGTGTCCTCCTTAGAACACCCACTTCCTCTTCAGTCTTCACACTTGGATCTTATTTGTCGTCTTCTTCTCTCTCTCTGGTATGACATCATTAATCATTCCTTCGTATATCACAACAACCATCTATTACACACATAGTGAAATTTAGATTGGCTGCTAACAACTTCAAGAGAGGAATAGAATATTTTGTCTTGTTGGATATCAAACAAAAAGTTTAAATATTTGACAAGTATTCTAAATACTCTTTCGTTGCAGCAAATTGAAGTAGGAAATTGACAGAGAGAGATTCGTAAACGAGTGGTTGATAAGAGTGAAATAGTTATGAGAGAAGGGTCACATTTAGCAGGTAATCTAAGCTTGAGTTATGACTGGTGGTGGCTTGTAGTGTTATTTAAACAGTGGGAACTCCCATTTGGCATGCAACCTCCAAATACCAGTAACCTCACAAGCCGATACAAACTTTTATTTATTCGCTATTAGGGATAGAAGAATAGAGATTTCTAAAAAGAGTTCGATAGTCTGATGAACCCAATTTTTTTGGAAGACAAAAGGAGATAGTGTTTTACAGAGAAGTCTAGAAAAAGGGAGAATTATGTGACATAAATTAGAAATATCACACCTTCCCAACTTGGCTGCTCCTAAATATACAGTCTCTATGTAATCTATCCAATCTCTTTCTCTCTCCACGATTGTTCTACAATATTAAGTCTCGCATGTTTTCCTCAATATATTGTTACACTATCTCTAATATTTGTATTTTTTTTCTCTCTACTAGTCCTTGTTTCTTGGAACAAGTCTCAATTTGAGTTTGCTTTGTTGTAGAGATGAAAGAGAGAAGAATTATGAATAACATAGATCGGGAAAACAGAAATCATCTATGATGAGTAAAGGTTAAAAACTTAACTTTTAGAGACAAATCAAATAGTGGAGATGGTTTCCTGAGGATGGAAATTACAACTTCTGCTACTCGGTGTCATGTTGCAAATGGGATAACAAAGAAACTTTTTATCGTCCACAGAAATTTCCTAATCTTCTCACTTGCAAGTTGTAACAATCATAACCCCAAAAATAATTAAGAAAGAAAATAAATTTTCATTAACAATGATTATACAGTGTCTGGAGTTCCAGAAAATGGAGAATAAAGGAAAAGGTAAAACATAGGATTGTGATAAACAATTCCCTTTACACAAAGGGTGAATTGAAATTTTAATTTCATTAATACAGATAAAAATATTTATTTTGGGGTCAAAAGTGGGTAAGTAATTGGATTTATAGGGTTGGATCATTGCAAATGGTAAAGGAACAAAAGGGTTGGGAAGCAAACGAGCCAAGCTGTTCGCGAACTACTCAGGCTCAACTCAATTCGTGTTCATTTATTTACTACACGAACCAAGCTCGAACAAAATTATAGGGCTCGTTTATTAAACGTGCCAATCTCAAACATTGCTCTGCTCAACTCGTCTGTTCATAAACATGTTTGTGAACAGGCTCACTTCAGGGCTCATTTTGAGCTCGTGAACATTCACACGTATATAATATATATATATATATATATCTTATATTTCATATTTTATAAGTTATAATAGGTATTTTAACTATTTCAATATTTTACAAGCCCAAGCCAAACCACCTAACCCAATCCAATTTGTTATATCATTCCTTCTTTTGAAAATAAAAGTAACCCAAGCCCATTCATTAATAAAATAGACAAAACCCATGAGAATTAAAACAGCCCAAACCTATGCCCATTTTCTGAAAGCCCAACTATATATACTCTTAAACTCTTCACTTCCTCTCAAGTCTAGCCGCACTCCTACTCCTCTCTTCATCCAACTCACAATATGCTTAAAGCCGACATCAGAAAGGGCTCTGGCAACATCGCGGTGGTAGCTACAAGATCCCAAAGTGGCATAGCATTCATGGCCGTGACGTTCACCGGTGATTTTCCAAGTAATTCTACTTCCTATAATTATGTAGATCTGCGCATGTGTGTTTGTTTTGTGTGTATCTATAAACAAGTTTCAAGCCAAGCTCGAAAAGCTTGTGAACACTTCCAAAAGCCAAGTTCGGACACTTGAGGTGGGAGCTCAATTCGAGCTCGAGCACTCTGCCGCACAGTCAAGCCAAGCTCGAGCAGACCAATACTCGGCTCAGCTCAGCTCATTTGTAGCCCTAGTCATAACACTAAAAATATGTATAACATGCTTCACATGTGACCATATTCTGTCCAATTAATACATGAAAAGTTGGAATTTGTGACCTTTTGAAAAACTTTTAAGGGAGGGGGAGGGGGAGGGGCATGGGCATTGCCAAATTAATATTTCAGAGGGGTTATTTATAAAATATGATAGTTCAAGAGGGTTTGACGCATTTTCAATGATAATCAGTATTCAACAAAAATATAACAGTGATCCTATGCAGTGCAGCTGCATATTTTAACAAATATAACAAAAGATTCGAAAACGGAAAATTGCAGAGCTAATAATGAGAGAGCAAAAGCCGGCATACCTGCACTTTGCTGAGGATTGATTCCTACGCCATCTGCATGGAGAACAAGTCATGACTTCAGCACACTATGAATAATAAAAAGTAAAACAGATGACTTGGACATACAATTAAAAGGATAACTGGAATATGTAAAATGGAACTCCGCATAGATGACAACGGTAGGCACAAAAATCTCATCTTGTAATTATTGATAAACTAGCAAGGGCACAGTTGTATAGTAAATGAAAATGTGGAAGAAAAAAGAGACATTTGACCTGTCTTCATATGGCCTTTTCAAATCTATGATACCGCTTCTGTGTAATCAACTTGGTGGAAAGTGCTAAGGCAACGTCTGAGATGTTTGATAACTTGATTTAGTACTTAATTCTGAAGTAACTAACTACTTATTCAATTAAGTGCGTATGATCATGCAAAATTGATACCACTTAAAGAAATAAGTGTTAACTTAAAATTCAAATTAGTATTTCAATTTATGATTAGCACTTAAATTCCAGCTCTTAAAATTTAAATTGAGATCAGACAGCACCTGAATGAGTTCAAAATTTGGTACATTTCATTCACACTGTTAGGTATTACTCATTAAGAAACAGGAAAATTGTGGGTGGGAATCTGACACAAAGCACCTTTTACGTACAACGTTCCGGCAAATGTGCAGTAAAAATTGGAAAAATATCCAAGAAACTTTCAGCGATTTTCACAATGTTGGGCATGCAAACCCACCCTAAGTCGGTTCAGATCACTTTCCTAGAACAAATATATATTGGGTTTGGAGGCCCCCTCAGCGAGAACTACGTTTTCTCGTGGTTTTTGCCATTTTATGTATAATAAATAATAAAAAATAAAAAGAGAACCAAAACCAACACTTGCAATAAAAACATGAGGACAGACTCTAATGGGGACACCCAATGATTGTCAAATGGGGCAGAGTGGCTGATGAAGTTGTTATTCATTTAAAGTTGCGATGTCAATTAAAAACATCATGGCTACGACATGATGCTGAGAAGTTTTTGTGGACATCGACTCAATCAGCTAGATTTTTCATCCCATGACGCGTGAAATTAACGGCTAATTAACTTCCGGGAAAAAAGAAAAGTATTGGCTAATTTAGTGTTGTTACACACATTGCATCTTTGTCATCTTTCATAGGCAAGGGAGGAATGATTGAAAGTTTAGTTTTCAACTTCTAGAATTACTTAATCCCTAAGTAATGCCTTAAGTTAATAGATTTCTTAGTTCTAAAATACCTCCTTAAAAGGATTATTTACCAATACTCTTTACATTATTACTTAGCTGCGCCTGGAATGACGGGGTTTCAATTTTGAAATGTGACTTCTGATGTTATGTGGGTGGAATTATAAATGGGATTGAATTTGAAGGACCTTCAAATGTCAAAATATAAAATATACTTTTTTTTTTTTTGATAAGTAAGAAATAAATAAAAAGGCGTTCAAAAAGGGAACGCGTCCCTTATACAAAAGTGGAACCGAGGACTAAGGCCCCAAAGAATCCCAAAAAATGATTAAATCATCGAAAGAAGAACAAGAACTCCTCTTCACGTAATTGAAAAAAGAGCGAATAATATAAAGTTTTAGCTTCGCCGTAGATAACTTCTTTCCTTCAAACATTCTGCTATTCCTCTCCTTCCCGATGCACCACCAATGACCAAACGCAATGTGGGACAATTCTCCAGTAATCGCATGCCATCCTCTCCAAGCATGAATCAAATCCTTAGAAGAACGTGGCATTACCCAATGCATGCCAAACAACCCAAGACTAAGATTCCAACAATCGTACGCCACAGAACAATGCATGAGGATATGATCAACTGACCCACCATCTTACTTGCATAGGCAACACCAATTAACAAAACAGTGGTCTTATCAATTGTCAGGATCTTATCCCATACAGTGGTCTATACAAAGAATGCCACCCTAGTTGGAGCCATAGAACGCCAAATGGTCTTCCACGGAAAGTCAAGGCTAACAAATTTGAGTTTAATAAACTCTATCCCCTATAGTCCAATTTGTTTCAAATGCAAAAAATATAATTTCATTTCAAATCCTTTCATTCCTTTATGAAAACGAACACCGAAAAGGATTTGGTTCCAAACAATTTTGCTTAGCTTTTAATAACCTCCTTTATTGAGGCTATATAAAGTTATAACTTTTCACTTTTTTTTTTTGATAAGTAATAATTGATTAGAAAGCGTTCAAAAGGGGAATGTGTCCCTTATACAAAAATGGAATAGGGATTTAAGGACCCAATGAATCCAAAAAAATGATCAAGTCGTCGGAAGAGGAGCAAACACTCCTCTTCACGTAACTAAAGATAGAATATGAAGTTTCAACGACGCCATAGACAACTCCTTCCCTTCGAACATTTTGCTATTCCTCTCCATCCAAATGTACCACCAAACGCAATGTGGAACTGTCCTCCAATAGTCGCATACACTGCTTCTCACACGACACCCCCTTTATGCATTAATCAGACCCTTAGAAGATCGGGGCATTACCCAAAGCATACCAAATAAGCCAAATATATAGTCCCAACAGTCATACGCTATGGGGCAATGTAGGAGGAGATGATCCACTGACTCACCATCTCGTTTTCAAAGGCAAAACCAATTAACAATACAGTTGCCTCTCTTCCTCAAATTGTCAATTGTCAAGATCTTGCCCCATATAGCAGTTCATACAAAGAATGCCACTCTAGATGGAGCCTTAGAGTGCTATATGGTCTTCCATGGAAAATCAAGGCCATCAAAGTTGGAGAGGCATAGAAACATGGACCGTACTTCGAATCGACCTTTGGAAGAGTTGACCCACATTAGATCATCACCACCTCTGCCTACTGCCTCCTGTTGGTACAACAAATCCAAGAGAACACATACCTCATCCATCTCCCAATCCTGAAAAGAACGCCGAAAGCGCACGTCCCACGTAATCCCACTGCTATCAAGCCGATAATAGTCAGCTACGTATGCACGTCTATTAGCGGCGATACTGTACAATTTGGGAAAGGTTCAAGATAATGGCCGGTCACCGCATCATAAATCCTCCCAAAATCGAACACATCTACCATCACAAACTTTGAATTTGATATGGGAAGAGAAAACATCCCAGCCCTTCCGAAAGAATTTCCACACACCAACTCCTCCCGCAATAGGGACTGGACAAGTAGACCAACCGCCACTCTCCTCCCCAAAACGACATGAAAGAAGCCTTCTCCAAGGGCGATGCCTTTCCCTACCGAATCTCCATAACCATTTGCCCAAGAGAGTTTGATTAAAGGGAACCAACCTCCGGATACCTAGACCACCCGACTTCATGGGCTTGCAAACTTGCTCCCATCTGAGAAATGATACTTAAATTCTTCACCCCTTCCGCCCAGAGGAAATCCCTTTGGATCTTTTCAATCCTTTCGGCAACAGAGCATGGAATTTGGAACACAGATAAAAAATAAGTAGGAAGGCTCAATAGAGT
>JAOTQH010238680.1:0-22670 GCA_025631255.1 Cornus kousa
TATTCTTTCCCCCCCCCCCCCCAAAGGAAGTTGAATTGCAATCTTTCAATTCAACAATACCAAACTTGGAACCACCTAGGAACAATTGTGTGCATGATGTGGATGCAACCATGAGATGAGGATACTGCATTTCCATGTCAGAAACCTGCCCCCATTACCTTTGCTATTGCGTTCATTATCTTCTATATATATTTACATATGCAACCAAATCACTCTAGTAAATAAACATTAAATCAAATAGTGGAAAGCTCGTCTTTCATCTCCAATCAACCAAAAAAAGAAACATGAATTAGTGGAAAATTGATCTTGCAAATAATGTGCAAAGCAAACGCATATATTTGTGATAATACTCAACTGAGATCACATATAAAGTAATACCAAGCACCTCAGTGCATTGTTCAGACATTACTAGTCTGTTTGACCTGAGTACAATTGTAATACTCTTATGTACTAGGGGTTTATTTTCTGAAATTAAAAATCAAGGATTATCTATTGTAAAACCGATATAACATGATGTAATAAACTTGACTAATCTTTTATTTTTTTTCCAAGAATACATATATACAACTAATGTATATATAATTCTGGAAGGTGTATTTCAAGCACTTTTGTCGTTTTGGCTATTAAGATCATGCCTATAAGCATCACCCAGTTCAGAAGTGAAAACATATAACTTGGTATAAGACTAAAATAAATAAAATTTAAACAATGCATCTACTGTTAAGAGAAGGGAATCATGTTTCCATTTAAAGTTGCAGTCAGTTATCTTGCTAATATTGACAAAACAAAAGTAAGCATAGCCTGCTTAAAGATAAATAATAATAATAATAATAATAATTGCATGTATCATTTCACTCCCATCAACTCTCATGCCTCAGGAGGATATCCTAAGTTCTAATGTTTTTAAAGCTTTTTTACCCCCTTTTTTGATGGGCAAGGCTTTAAGGTCTTACCGGCAAGCTAAGAAGCACAGATACTCCCCCGGAGGCATTGTGGCGGTATCGGACACGTGTCCAATACTAATACGCCTAGGATACGCTCGGACACGTGTCCGATACTCCAAAGAAGTATCCGATTTTTTTAAATAATTTTTAAAATTTCGGATACGCCGAGGATACTTCTAGGATACGGCAGGGTTCATATTGTAATATCTAAAATTTTGTAGGTTAAAAAATGGGGGTCAAATTATTTTATTTTTTTTTTTGATAAGTAAATGGGGGTCAAATTATAATAAAACAAAAATGTATTTAAAATACCAAAATTACTAAAATCGATCCCCCACAATTGTTTTTTAAAGACATTCGAACTTCTCCTTGTTTATTTTCTTTACTTGCTTCTTTATTTAAGAACATGTTAATTAGTGCATTTAGACAAGATCAGAGTCCCTCATCTTTGATTAGCAAGCAGCGCAAGCTTCTTTTCTACATGTGAGGAGATATTAAAATTTGAAATCTTGATCTCATCCTCAAGTTGATTATGTTTCTTGTCAAAGCCAAAGATGAACATGATAATAGCGACATCTCCATGATCAGGAAATCAGAAAAAGATCAAGGATTAGCGTCTTTGGGTGTTTGTGGATGGCCTCACAGGTACGTTTTTCATCCTATAATTACACCCTAAAACAAAAGCCTACAAGGAACCCTTATCATGGATAAGGTTTCTAAATAATTTCATTAGTCAAAATAGATTTACACTTGTCAAAAAAAAAATGAGTCAAAATAGATTTACATGTATCCAGAAGTTGGAAGGTAAAATAAAAAATATAGTGTTGTCTTCCGACTAACCCATTCAACAACTATCGAAGTTGGGAATCTCATAGTAGTGTTGCAGACATTTTCAAAGGTCCTTCAAGAAATTTATTATGCTATCAAGGTAAAAGACACAGCCAAGTCCAATATACCCAAATGAACTAGAATATGATCAAAGCCCCCAAAAATGAATTTGCACATCATACAAATAAAAGAAAAAACAAGCTGGACAACAGCAATCCATGCACCGCAATATTGGTATTCAATCATGATACAAGTCCAAGTCATTTTGGTAAATGACAGGCAATGCAATAGCAAATTTCACCTTCACCAACAAAGTTTGATTTTTAATCAAATAAAAATTTGAAGTAGCTAAAGAAAACATTACAATAATAAAGAGAAAATTATATTTCATTCGACTTTAAAACAAACTTACCTTCCTGTTTAGCAAAGCTAAAACTGCTCTCAAGAGATTTTGTCGGAGATATAAAATGTCACGAAGATCACCCTACACAAACAGAAAGATGGCAGATAGAAAACATGACAACATGGTACATATTCCTTTCAAAAGGAGGAAAATAAAGTTTCAAAGGGAATTGAAAGACCCTATTAGACATAAATTTCACAAAGGCTTCAAGTTTATATGAATCGTCTTTTTTTCCCCAATTTTAAAAGATTTTTCAAAGATAGTTTTTGTATCAGCCTCTCATCTCATATAAAGTTGCTTCTTATACCAGGTTGTGGGAATCAAGCAGTGAATGAGACCATTGTACAGTATTGTATAAGTTGTCACACATTTACAGTTAGTATTGTATGAGTTGTCACCTACCCATCATTACCATATATAGAATTACCATGTATAGGGTTTTCTTGTTCCCCACTCACCAACTCCCGTAGCTTCTCCTATATAAACACCATTTTATTATTGTATTACTTACTCAATAACATATAAGTTTTCACATATTCTCTCTCTCTCTCTCTATTTCAACATGGTATCAGAGCAGAAATCAATCCTTCTTTAATTTTTTTATTTTTTTTTTGTCTTATTCAAACTCCGATCTTGATACCATCTCAGCTTTCTCTCAATCTCTTCTCGGTGATCTCAGTTCTCGTCTCAGCAATCTCTCTTGGATCCCTCCTCGGCTCTCCTCCATCGCTACTATCGTTACTTCAGGTAATACGTGTCTGAGTGTCTCCATGCTTCATCGTCTACACCTTGGATCATTGATTTAGGGGCATCCGATCACGTGACAGGTAACCCATCTCTTCTTTCTGATATTTCTCATGTTTTCTCACAATCGGTTGTTAATATAGCGAATGGAGCCAAATCACCTATTCATGGAATTGGTACCTTCCACACTTCGGGTCTCACTTTTTCATCAATTTTATATATCCCTCAATTTTCATTCAATTTATTGTGAGTTCGCAAAATCATATCAGATTTAAATTGCTCAGTTAATTTTTCTCCTTCCCGTTGTGTCTTTCACGATCTCAAGACGAAGAAGACGATTGGTGGGGGGTTTGAGAAGGATGGTCTTTACTACTTCCAGCCAACTATTGTTCCGACAGCTCTACATTCCACCTCTTCTTAAGCTTACCAATGGCATTGCCGCCTTGGACATCCCTCTTCAAATAGTCTTTGAGCCTTGATCCCTTCTTTAGTTGATTTTTCTAAGTTTAATTGTACTATTTGCGCAACTTAGTAAACATCATCGAGCTACTTTTAAGTCTCGTCTTGATAAAAGTTTAAAACCTTTTGAGTTAGTACATTCGGATGTTTGGGGACCAGCTCGTACTACTAGTTTATTTGGTGCTCGTTATTTTGTATCATTTATTGATGATTATTCACGTTTAACTTGGGTTTATATTCTTACAGATAGATCTCAAGTATTCTCTGTTTTTCAATCCTTTTATGCCGAAATTCAAAATCAGTTTGATGCAAAAATTACTTATTCTTAGAAGTGACAATGCCCTTGAATATAAACTTAATATTTTTCAAAAGTTTCTTAAGTCGAGGGGCATTATCCATCAAACATCTTGTGTTGATACCACTTAACAAAATGGAGTTGCTGAACGGAAGAATGGCCCACTCCTAAGTATCGCTCGTGCCTTAACAATTCAAATGCATGTTCCAAAACATTTTTGGGCAGATGCAGTTCTGGTTGTTGCTTATCTTTTAAACTGTATGCCTTCTAGGGTCCTTCAAGGAAAATCACCCTTCTAAATGATGTTTTCTGACAAAAATCCTTTTTCCATTCCTCCAAAGGTGTTTGGGTGTATCTGTTTTGTTTATAATCTAAGCCCAGGACGAGACAAACATGATCCTCGTGCTCATAATTTCTTAGGTCATTCTCGCACTCAAAAGGGATACAAATGTTACAGTCCAACTCTTCGTAAACATTTTGTGTGTGCAGATGTAACTTTCTTTGAGGATGTTCCTTATTATTCTCAAGAAGGCAGTCACCTGGAGGACTCTGTTCTTCAAGAGTCTATTATTCCAACTCCAGTTTTTGATTTTGACATCCCACTAGCTCTTCGTGTCTATGCTCGTTGCCGAAAAATAGTAGTTAATCATGTTCGAACGACTGAAGTAGTTAACCCAGCCTTGCCACTTCCACTAGTCGCTTCAACGCCTAGAGATTCTTCCATCTCTCTTAACTTTGATCTTGATCAACCTATTGCTGTTTGGAAAGGTAAACGGTCTAGTACCAATCACCCTATCTCTAATTTTGTATCGTATAATAAATTGTCCTCCTCCTTTTAAGCTTTTTCTTTGTCATTATCCTGTATTGCTCTTCCTAAGTCCTACAGGGAGGTATTTTCTCATCTAGGGTGGAGGAAAGCTATGGAAGAAGAAATAAACGCTTTAAAATTGAATCATACTTGGACCTTGTTCCTAAGCCTGCTGATACTCAGGTTGTTGGTTGTCGTTGAGTTTTTACTGTTAAATAGAAGCCTAATGGTGCTGTTGACTGTCTCAAAGCTCGACTTGTTGCTAAAGGCTACACTAAGACTTGTGGCCTTGATTATACTGAGACGTGCTCTCCTGTGGCCAAACTGAATTATGTTCGTGTGATAATCTCTCCTAGACTGGCCTCTTTATCAACTTGATGTTAAAAATGCCTTTCTGCACGGTGACCTTAATGAGACAGTCTATATGACTTAACCACCTGGGTTTGAGTATAAGGGGGAGTGTGTGTGTCATCTCAATAAGTTTATATATGGCCTCAAACAGTCCCCTCGTGCATGGTTTGATAAGTTCAGTAAAGTAGTGGCAGCTCATGGTATGACCAGAAGCCAAGCTGACCACTCTCTCTTTCTTAAGAAAACGAAACGTGGTATTGTGATTCTTGTGGTGTATGTAGATGATATTGTTATCACCGACAGTGACAAAGATGGGATACAAGTTCTAATCCATCACTTGAGTTCTAGCTTCCTTACTAAAGATTTGGGCAAACTTCGGTATTTTTTAGGAATTGAGGTGGCTCGGTCGAAGCAAGGCATTAGTCTTTCTCTGCGGAAGTATACTCTTGATCTATTACAGGATACTGGATATCTTGGTTTGAAACCTGTAGCTACACCCATGTAGAATAATGTAAAACTTAAAGTGGATGATGGTGACCCACTCGATGATCCAGAGATGTATCGAAGACTTGTAGGTAAACTTATTTACCTCACAATCACTCGTTTAGACATCTCCTATGCAGTCAGTGTTGTGAGCCAGTTCATGACCAGTCCTCGGGTACCTCACATGGAGGCAGTTGTACGCCTCTTGAAGTATCTCAAGGGTGCTCCGGGACGTGGCCTGCTTTATTGATCTTCTGGACATCTTTAGATTGAGGGATACACAGATGCAAATTGGGCCGGTTCTCCATCTGATTGATGGTCCACCACGTGTTACTGCACCTTCGTAGGAGAAAATCTGGTAACTTGGATGAGTAAGAAACAATCAGTTGTGCCTCATTCCAGTGCTGAAGCAGAGTATCATGCCATGGCGCACACTGCTTGTGAACTTACTTGGTTGAAAAGTCTTTTATAGGAACTTAGGATTGCAGTCCAGTACCCAATTCCTCTCCATTGTGACAATCAGTCAGCTATTCATATTGCTAGCAATCCAGTCTACCATGAGAGGACTAAACACATTGAAGTAGAGTGCCATTTTATTCGATCTAAAGTTAGACTCAAATGAGATTGTTACACCTTTTGTTCCTTCTGGTAGGTAGCCGGCAGACATCTTCACTAAGGCGCTTTCCAAGAACTCTGTTGATTCCATATGTAGCAAGCTGAGAGTTATTGACATTTACTCTCTAGCTTGAGAGGGAGTGTTGTAATGTATTATATGAGTTGTCACGTTGCACAGTATTGTATGTGTTGTCACACGTGTACAGTTAGTATTGTATGAGTTGTCACCTATCCCTCATTACCATATATAGAATTACCATGTATAAGGTTTACTTGTTCTCCACTCACCTACTCCTGCAGCTTCTCCTATATAAACACCATTGTATTATTGTATTACTAACTCAATAAGATATACGTTTTCATATATTCTCTCTCTCTCTCTCTCTCTCTCTCTCTCTCTCTCAACAATTCTAACTATGCTTATTGTCTTTGTTTTGGGGAATTAATATGCCTCACGTCCATTGAGAACACTTAGTAAATACTTAACTAATGTCATATTTAAGCGATTATATAGTCATTAATATTTCAGGGGAGGATATCCATTGTTTCAGTGCATTGGGAACATGCCTTATTCACTTCTGGACTTCTCTTTTTGGTGTGATAACTTTCTCGCATATTGAGTTATGTATTTTGGGCATTTAAACTTTCCATTTGTTAATATGCAAGTGTAAAATCTTGCTTTCTAAGGAACACTTCCTTAGATAACTAAATAATTGGCCACTGTTTCTTAGCTGATACAATTATAAAACTTAATGAAATTATCTCATGGAATTTTTTTATGAGCCATTGATCTCTTTTAGATTTGTATAATACTGCAAGAAGGTAAGCCAAGTGTGTGTCATATGAGCTGAGGTGATGTTGGTAGAAGACAAAAAATATAGTCCCTTCTTACAATCTTAAAACTGGTGCTCAGCAAACCTTGAAACAAGCAAAATAAAAATAAAAATTCAAGAACTAGCATCTTGAATTCTCTTATATACATGAGTTCATAATGAAATTATGGCAGCAATATAAAATTAAAAATTCCCTCTGAGATCTTCCTTGAAGAATCAGATATCTTTTGTTCCTTTTCTTCCAAGCAGTTCTTCAGAAAATGTTATCTTTCATTCTTCACACCTTGGAAACTATAAGGTTCTAGAGCTACAACTGCTCTCTGCGAATGATATTTTGTATCTTGGTTGTTCTATAGCTGCAGGTGGAACTAGAATGTCCATTTTTGCAATTTTATCCTTTAAACTTAATAAAGTTTTGCAGGGTATTTTGCAGATTAATCTTTGCTTAGAAAACGTTTCTTATCCTTTTTGCCTGCCCTTGGCTAGAGTTTGGGGATGGGGTTAAATTTGAGATGATAATTGTGTGGCTGGAATGTTATTGACTATTTGCATCATTATCTTGTATCGAGATTCTACAGACTTCATTTAGAATTTTCTTGGATTTAAAATGTAAATTTATCAGGCTTCTACCTGCAATGATCATTTAGGACTATAAAATTGAACCTCTTGAAATGGTTTATTAGATGGCTTCATTATGTCACGGGTATTGAAGGAAGATGGCTACTGTGTGAATTTGCTAATGTTGGTTGGAACTTGGAATGTGAAGTCTTTGATCTAGGAAAGTGATTGGCTCTAGCTATCCCAAAGCTATTTCAAGGCTTTTCTTTCTCTTAAGCTGGTCTTCATTTATTGGACAAAAGCATTAGATAAAATCCTCAGTTTTGACCATTTGGTTCCATAGAAGTGGTTGTATTTTGATGGATTTGACATATATAACCCTGAGTTGGGGCTGATGGTTTGTATCTTCTTCCATGCTCCATTCTAGATGATTCCCGTGTGGTGATGCTGGCGTTGTTGAACTGGGTCTTCTTTTAGGGAGTAGTAGCCGTGGTGAAGAAGAGAATAATGGTAAAGAGTAGGGCCAACTGTGGTGGTGGAGGCCCATAGTGGTGTTGCAGTAGTGGCTAATGTTTGATAGTACACTAGAGGAAGGGTACAGTGAGAGAGGAACACAGAGTCGTAGTTTGTACATTCTGAAACGCAATATGGGTCAAGAGGGTAAAATTTGTTTTTTTTTTTAAAAAAAAAAAAAACAACAACAACAACAACGAAACTGTTGAATTTTGTGATGTTTAAACCTGAAAGTGATGCAAGCAATTGGAAGTTTCAGCGCTTATAAGAAGAATTAGACCAAGAATTAGATCAAGTTGAGTGTGCCTGATGGTGGTGGTGGTGGTAGTCGTAGTCGTAGTACGAAGATGGCAGTAGTCAGTAGTAGTATTAGTAGCAGCAGCAGCAGTAGTAGTAAACAAAGCACTATGATGGCAACTTTATCACCACCATCATCGTTGCCCTAGTATCATTGAAATGGAATCAAGTCATGAATTTTCTTCTTCATGTTTCCTAATATATCAAATTCCTTAAGTTTTATTACCCATCGCCGCAACTTCTCAAACCAATATTAATTATGGAATCAAGTAATGAATTATCTTCTTCATGTTAACCTAATATATCTAATTCCACAAGTTTTATTACCCATCACCGCAAATTCTCAATCCAATAGTACCTAACCCCCAAAAAGTTTAACTCATTCCATTTTAAAAATCTAAGACCATTATTAGAATATTTCATGGCCTTTAAATTAACTAATAACTTTTTCTGAACATAAAGGAAGCGAAAGACAGGAAAACTAACAAAACTAGTTTACTGCTATATTTTCATGAACAGTAACCCTGTGTTATACTGACCTTTAGCTCACTAAAGTAGCATGAACAGTTGTAGCTAGCAAGGTGGCACTGTTCTGCCACACAATAAGCAGAGAGAAAGACGGTATCTTTCCCCTCCTTTAACCATTTCAGTAACTCAACTTGTCTTTACTCTCGAATTTTCCATTCTTAAAACCAACCTAAAAAGTACTTGAAGGTTACTGCTTCAAAGCGTAAGAGGATAATTTAAGTATCCCAAACTAATTCAACAAGGTCCCCCACTAGTAAACAAAGGTAAATGAGACACTAGGCTACTGTCCACACCAAAATCTTGCACTTCAAAGCAAGAAATGAGGCCCCCTGTAACATTCTGCAAGTTCATCTCTTCCATTTCCAGAACAAATAGAAGAGGGGGAGCAGTCCCCTAGAACTCCTCAAGGACCTCAATGGAACTCCTCTTTGATAATAACTGGAAAAAATACCAAAGAGGTGCAACACTAGATCTGGACCTTCGTCTATGATTGGCAGCAGTGCGGCATGGCGTGGGGAACCCCATCCCTATATCCCCCATTTATGGAAGAAGCCCACATCCCTCTCCCGCGTCCGTTTTCTTTAAGGTGGTTTTTATAATATTATTTGATATGTTGTGATAGTAACATGTTTGATAAATCATTATAAAAAATATAATCATGTATAAAAGAACACAGTTATGGATTTAATTTTATAAATGCATTTAATATATTTTAGGAATAAAATTGAAAAGAAAAGATATTATTGTATATTTAATACAAAAACCGGGGCAGGCCACCCGTACTCCCCTCCCCTCCCCTCTCTCTCCTCCTCCCTATTCTTTCACCCAATCCCTATTTAAATTCCCCTCCCAAACTGGTTCTATTAGGGGAGGGGCAAATTCCTATCCCTACCTACTTCTCTCCCTTTATCTCATCCTACTTGTCACGTATACGATAATGCTGTCGTCTAATAAATTATCACAAGTTATAAAAGCCTAACTTTTACATGCAAGTTGCCTTCTTAAATTTTTTTTGTTCTATCTATCCCAAAACAGAGACTTCAAATGATCAAATAAGCCAACAAAATGAAAAGAAAAAATATTCTGAAGCAAACTGCGAGAAGCCGATACTGAGTAAGAAATTAAAAATGATAGTTACACGTACCTCATGTCTTGGAATTTGTCCGCACAAAACTAAGCTTGGCCAAATAATTGCTCTCAGCAAAATCATGTAATGTGGTGTGCTCGTGCCCCTTCACGATCAGTTTTTCCAAAATCTTCGTTCAAAAATCTTCTGCACTCATCAGCATCCTGCAAGGAGTATAAAGAACATGAATAAAGACAATTCCAGGCTGAAATAAAAATAAATCAGATGACAATAAAGTACACTGAATGGCCAAAAAGACAAGGTGTAACCTAAATAATAAGGGTCTCCACGGATGGGTTTGTAAATGCCATCGCGCACTAGGACCCTTTAGAGATAGGGACGGGCTACTGAAGAAGAAATCGAATCAAACAATCCACAAAAATGCAATACCAAAGAAGCCCAAGGAGAAGAATCGTGTTGTTCATTGGTAATTGAAGAAGGGAGAACGAGCAGATTGAACGATTAATTTAATTTCTATTTCTTGTTATTGTTGAATTTCGTCATCAAGATGGATTGCCCTTGCGCGGTGCGGTCACTTTTGCAATTATATTTCCATAAGCTACCCCACTAGGATGGGCGAGGAATGGGTTTGTTAGCGTCAATCAGCCCGTGTCACGTTTAGTACCTTATCTTCATATAGTTCGTCTCAAGCTTGACAGCCAGCCTAAAACTTTTGTCAAGACCGATCTGAACATGAATCCTAGGAATATGCAAGTAAATGCTAGGTCCCTTTAAGTTATACGTTGCATCAGCTTTCATATATTTTGAGAAATGGACAATGCAGCGTCAGAATACAGTAAAAAGTAGGCTAGGATTCTTGCATTTTTCTGGATGAGTGCGAGTAAAGAAGTTAGCCCAGGACAGTAGGCTTAGGATGTGGACTTGGAATATAGAATCATTAAAAGGTAAACTACAAAAATTGGTAGAAACTATGATTAGAAGGAGGGTTAATATGGTATGTCTACAAGAAACCAAGTGGGTGGGAGAAAAGGCTACATAAATTGAGCACACTTACAAATTTTATGATACCGAAAAGATTGACATAGAAATAGAATTGGTGGAAACTATGATCAGCAGGAGGGTTAATATAGTATGTCTATTAGAAACTAAGTGGGTAGGAGAAAAAGATACAGAAATTGAGAACATGTATAAATTTTATGATACCGAAAAAGATGATAGAAATGAAGTGGGGATAATCATTAATAAGAATTTAGAAGATGTTCTAACTATTATTAGAAAAAAGGATAAGATAATGTTAGTAGAACTTGTTTTGGAGGAAAAATATAGTTAACATAGTTAGAGCTTATGCAACCCAAGGAGGATTAAACAAACAAAGTAAATCACGATCAAGGGAAAACCCAAATGACAAAAAATATACATAGGATGAGGCTTTAATGTTTATGTACGAAAAGAGTATCGAGGGTATGAGATGGTACATGGTGGAGTGGTAGACACGGATTTGGAGATAGAAATGACATTGGGGAGGCTATCTTAAACTTTGCGGTGGCATATAATCTTATAATTGAGAATATCAATGTTATAAAGAGATACGGACATTTATAACCTTTAAAAGTGGATGAACTATCAATTTTATAAAGAGATATGGACATTTATAACCTTTAAAAGTGGATGAACTATGAATCAAATAAAAATTTCCTGACTAGAAAAGTACATCAACTAACAAGCAAAGATTGTAAGATTATCACTTTAAAGAGTTTAACATCACAACATAGGTCACTAATTTTAAATGTATGTATAAAAGGCCAATCTAAAAGGAGAAGTATAATTAAAAAAAAACCACTAACTAGGTGGTGGAATTTAAGAGGAGAAAGTATAATTATGTAAGAACAGAATGCTAAAAGAAGCAACATGAAAATTGAAAGATAAAAAAACTTGATGTGAAATAGGATGACCGAATGCCTCAAAATGGTACCAAAAGATGTAATTGAAGAATAACAGAGTTAGGGTCATTATCGAAGGAAACTTGGTGGTGGAATAAACAGGTCCAAAACAACATAAATAATAATAATAATAATTGAAGAATGTTTTAAGTTTAGCAAAAAAAACACTAAAAACAGAGAAATCTTTACAAAACAAATAAGATAGCCAGAGAAGCTAAATATAGAGAACATGATGATCTTTATTCTAAATAAGGTACAAAAGATGCAGACACTACTATATATAAACTAGTTAAGGGAGAGAAAAACTAAAGATTTTAATCAAAATAAATGCATCAGGATTTAGTAGAAAATGATAAATTAAACAAAGATGAAAAAGTAATGTGAGAAACTGTTGAAAATCATCTAAGTAGTTCAGGCTTAAAAGAATATAGTGACCATAGAAGAGTTAGCCGAAATAAGGCTAAAAAGCTTCATCATCAAATATTTTGTAATTCTTTGTAGGACTCAAAGAGGCTTCACCTACATAAGGAGCATATCAAGATTATAGATAAGGAGGAACCTCATGAGGAGTATATTGAGCCCTAAGAGGGGCATTATGAAGTTTATGATCATTGTCCATTGAATGGATCACAAGGATTTCCTCCATAAAACTAATTCTTTGTCGGCTTTTGAGGTTTCTTCCATTACTTCAAAAGATATATTGAACCCTAAGAGGGGCATTATGAAGCTTATGATCATTGTCTATTGAACGGGTCTAAGGATTTCCTCCATAAATCCCCTTACATAGCTCCTTGTCTCTTGGGTTGTCAGAGGCACTTCGTTTGGTTCCCTTTTTTCCTCTCAGGGTGTGATATGGCTTCTTTTAAGTTTGCTTGGTTGCCTTATCTTGAGTATTGAGTACTTTTTTTAGCTTGAGATCATTTTCGGAGCTTCATTGTATTATCTTCTTTTTTTGGTAATTAAATTTTAACTTACTTACCCAATATATATATATATATATGGCAACCACTTTTATCTAAATGGCACCCACAAAGGTTTTCCTTCATGCACCAACATAATAGATCTGATTTCCCACAGGTTTCGTTTTCCTCCTGTGGCTAGTAACCTGAGGGATAGCATATTTCTTTATAAGATCAAGGAGTGCAAGGTTAAAAAAGTATTGAGGACGACAAAATAAATAAGGGATTTAGGACCAAATGGAATTTCTATTTGGGTTAGAAACGTTTAGGAGATAATGGAATGTCTTGACTAACAATTGTTTAATAAGGTAATAACAACTAAGAGAATGACCGATGAGTGTCACAAAAGAATTTTTATACATAGATAAGAAAAAAAAAGGCGATAACTCCAAAGGGGTTGGCTCAAGTCACTTGGCCTTGGTGCCTAAAAAAAAACATAAAGGGGACATACAATGTTGTACCAAGTATTATGATGTTAAATTAATGAGTCATACTATAGATGGAGTGAATGAACGACTATGAAAATTAAATGCATTCATGCCAAAGTGGCCAACGATGGAGGTTATTTACTTAATAAGGAGACTAATGAAAAGATATACTCCCTTTGTCCCATAATAGTTGTCCATCTCTCTTTTTTGGGTTGTCCCAAAATATTTGTCCACTTACCAAATTTAAATAACATATTTCACATCTTTCCATAAAATACCCTTAAAATTTTAAAAAATTTCAAACTTAGATTATATATATATTTAAACTTGAAAGGGTAACTTGAAATTTTCAAAGGAGACAATGCAATGATTACATGTCCCCTTAAAAAATTCTACTCCCCATAAGGGACATCTATTATGGGACGGAGAGAGTATAAAGAAGAAGAAAGATCTTCATATGATTTTTTTATTGAATTAAAGAAATCATATGATAAGAAACCTAGAGATCAACTATGGAGGGCATTAGAGAAGAAAGGAGTCACAAAGGGGTATATTGACACAATAAAGGATATGAATGACAAATGTGGGACTATAGTTGGAACAACTATTGAAAACAAGTGAATTTCCAATTACTGTAAACTTATATCAAGGGTCAACATTGAGGCTTGGAGGGGCTGTATAGTGGGGGCCCAAGTTTGTGGTTTCTGAAGGACCGTGCCTATGTGTGTGTCTAGTGGTGTTTATGACTCCAAAGAAATAGGAGATCCTTCAAGGGAAAGGAGAATCCTATTAGGGCGTTGAATTTCTTCATTCTTAGCACTCTTTTTTGTTGGGTTCTATGGAGAAATTGTAAATCCATGGAGGAGATAGGTGAATTTTTGGGCCCTTAGAGAGTTTAGAGGCATGCAATAAAGAATGAGGATAATAAGATACCAAAAATTGAACATTTTCATTATTTTTATTTCATTTATTCATAATGAAGGAGAAAATAGAGATGATCTCAACCATAGAATCAAGGCAAATGGGTTAAATGGAGGAGTGTGTGTAGTATATTTTTTTTGATAAGTAGGAGTGTGCGTAGTATATTGTGGGACAAGTCAGAATTTATGGAACAAAATGTTAGGAAGCTAACAAACAATATATGCATTAAGTGAGTGCGATTGATGAATGTTGAGCTAGATATTTGGCAAGACAAAATAAATAGAAAACACATTTGCGAGATGGTTGAAGTAGGGCCAACTGGAGATAAAATGAGAGAATCGATTAAGATGGTTTCGATAAGAGCAAAGTAAGACCACTAAGCACACCAGTTAGAATGACGTGGTTCGCATTCAAGGTAGTGCTAGAGGGAGGCGAAGACCAACATTAACATAGATAGAGATAGTAAGGAAGGATAGGATAACATGCATTTCAACTGAGGCTATGGCCATAGATAGAGCAAAATGGACAAAAAGGATTCATATAACTGACCCCAAGTCTTTGTTGAGTTGAGTTTAAGTGCAACATTTATTCAGTTTGGGGCCCAACAAAATTTTATCCCGCCAAAGGCTCTTTCATTAATTACAGAAGTTCAAAAGGTTAGATAGGCAGCTTACATAAAGGCAAGAAATTGGTATAACATTCTCTTTCTAATGTAGGACATAAGTTCTAACCCATTTTACATATGGTTTTTGTTGTGCCTCAGCAGAAATGAGGGAAAAGCAAAGTTTTTGTCTTATCATCTAATAGTGAGAATGAAGTAGTGTAAGCAGCCAGCAATTATCCCCCACATATGGTCTTGTGGCAAGCATGGGCAATTGCATTATGCTCATAAAAAATTAGCAATCCAGCGATGCAATATGTGAAACAAAATATATAAACGTCTAATGAAAATTTCTCTTTCTCATAGCGGATTAATGTCATGGCTTGCCAACCCTTGATTGACTTTATGACAGGTTTGAGGAGGGATTGCTCTCTCTTAGGCGTGATCAATAATGGTCGCATGTCCTGTTGCCATTTCTACTTCAAGATAACCACAATTGGGCACAACCATGGCACATGTATTCACAATTGACACGAACTTCACCAGAGAACTCCAAAAATGGAAGAGATATCACTACACAACTATGAAGCATGCTAGCTTACATAAGGGGGACGTATAGGTATGGTATCCATGTCAAATACCAACATTCCTTGGTGTCAGATACTTTTTAAACTTTTCCATAATTTGAATTTCATATTTTTTGTTTCAAAAAAATATTTGATACTTCTCAAACACTTGAGATCATGTATCCAATACTTCAAGATACATATTTAATATTACCGAACTTAAAAAAGAAACAGAAATATAATACTCAATTATTGTTCATATTTTACAAAATTTTCCACTTTACCCAAGAAAAAAAAAAAAGCGCACACAATTAACAAGTCTCCAGTATTAAAATGTAACATTTCCAAATATATTATCATGGCATTAACAGTTTAAAAAACTTAACAATTACTCAGAAAAGACCCAAGACATGCTCTCTCTCTCATGTCTTCGCCCCTTGTTCATCGGAGTCATCTACTCCGGTGAACGATAGTACCCCCTTTCGCTTCTTTTCTTTCTTTTCTTCTCTGGTCCCTTTTCCTTTTGGTACGTGTTCTTGGAGGTTGCTAGACTTCCATGTCTATTTCAGGGTGGCGAGATTCACTTCAACGTGCAGAGATCTGTCATTTTTCTTGGATGTTTTTGTTGTTGGATTTTCGGTTTTTTGGTAAGGAATCGCGATATGCATCGATCCTACCTTAGTGTCGCGACCTTACCACGCCTCAATCTCCATGGAGAAATCAAAAGCTGCTCTATAGGCAATGATTCGGTTTTTAGGGTTGATCATCAAAGTATCAAGGAGAGAGAATCTGCCTTGCGATCATGTCTGGTAGATCGTTTGGACAGAGATGTGGGGTGTATCGAAGGGATTGAGGCGTGGGCGACGAAAACTTGGAAGGTTTCAAGTGGGGTGAAAGTTTCTCCTTTACCAGACAACTTACTCCTGTTCAGGTTTCCATCGGAGATCAAGGCTTTAAGGGTTTTGAATGAAGGGAGTAAGAGATGGGGCGACGCTTTAATATCCATCAACATTTGGTACTTCGCGGTTAGCTCTTCCGCGGTGAAAGATCAAGCAATACGAAGGGTGATTTTGTTTGGTTTGCCCTCCATCTATGGTGCAACAAGTTATTTGAAGCAATTGGAAACTTGTGTGGTGTATTTCGAAGTGTAGAGGTGGACGTCTCGGCGAGTGGGCAGAGAATCCTCCTCTACATTTCAGCCGGAAAAGTGATGCCGGAGTATGTTTTTGTTGAGGATCAACGAGTGGGCTTCAGGGTCAATTTGATAGAGGAAACCACACCTCACGTTCTTCCGAAGTCCTACTATGGCACTGGGGAGAGACCACACATCCCGGCTGCTAAAGAAGGAAGTCACTGGAATGCACAGACCCTTAAGGGCGTCGAAGGAAAGTCGCGACTGCAAACTCAAGCGTCAGAAGCGCGTAGAGGAGGCAGATCAAAGAGCTGAGTCAATCACGCCCTAGATCAGCGCCAACCGTTCCCTCGTCATGTCCGCATTAACGGGTACCAACCACGTGGCCGAGATTGTGCTACTAAAGAAGATTTTTATGATGTGGCCTCTGTTGAGCCTCAGTATGGATCTGAAGGGCTATGGGCCTATTAACACAAACGGGCCGCTTGCTTATCACGGCCCACAGAAGATGAAGAGGGCTGTTAAATAGGGGCCTAGTTCTATCCAAAACAAGCCCAACCCACACTCTTTGGCCAAGCCCAACCGTGAAGCTACTAAGTTACGAAAGGGGCCACAAGTGAGTAATATGAACAGAAAGGTCATGCGGGGCCCAATAATCTCATTTCAGATTATTTTATTAACTCCAGGCCCAACCCACCTTGTTCTACAAAAGTTAGCAACACACAGAGCCATTGTATTAACGACACATCCGTAACTTTCTAGAACTCACAGGAAAGAAAGAGATGGATGAATTTATCTGCTGCCGCAATTAATGAAGGACCTGCCGAGAAGGGCTCTCGTCACTCTCAATGCTGCGCAGTTATTTCAACTTCATCCCTCTCTGATGCTTTACAGCTGAAGGGAGGAAATGTCAGATCTTTGTCTTGGGGTTCTTACAGAAATCGTCACGGAGTTCGTTGGTCTCGTAAAGAAAAGCAGAAGTGGACTTCTACTTTCGTTCCAGGTATGCCCTCAGTTTCACATACTCAGAGCTTTAATGTTCCATCCTCGTCTTCTACCCCTTCTTGTGAGGTGTTGAGGTGTGACGGAGTAGTGATGGAATCGGAGAAGGGGTGTGGGCAGTCTGTTATAGACACTGGAACTGATGTTACGTATGGCTTGAATACGGAAGGTAAGGAAGTCAGTGAGTCGGTTGTCTCTAGGCAGATGGAACTAGTTGAAAGTGCAGTCAAGGACTCACCGGAAGGGGTTACAGTCTGTGTGGGGAGAGACTTGCATTTTCAGTTGTCCAATGATGAGGCTGCAGTTCAAAGAGCTTCGATTGAGTGTAGCATTGAAAGGCCTTGCAAAGGCTGGGGAGAACAAGTCTGGCTGCTTAGTTAGGAAGGGCGATTTTACTACAGAATCAGATTCTATTAATGAGCATGACAGAGAGTCTGAAGAGGAGATGGTTGATGATTTGGGGTCTATCCAACAGGTTTACTCGAATGAGCTTGCACCTTCTGAAATTCTAGTGAGGGTACCACTGGCTATGGTACAACCTGATAAAGAGATTGCTGCTATGGGAAAAGATTGGGTAGTTAACAATATTGGAGTCACTAGTGAGCTGTTGGGAGTCTCTTCAGAAGGTAAAGATGATTAGACATTATCTGTCCTCCAAGCAATTGCGGAAGGGAGGGAGGTTGCACTGACCAATGAAGTTATGAGCACGAGGCCCTTATCATCCTAGAAAGGGGCACATGAGATAAAGAATCTCATCTCTGAAATCAACTACGAAGGGAAGAAAGGAGTGGTGTGAAGGAAAGGGGAAGGACCAGGGGTAGGAGTGCTGGGAAGGGAGGGGAGATTATTTTATCTGGCTTTTAATGAAGCTACAAATCATTACATGGAATGTTCGTGGCCTCAACAATGATCCGAACAAGAGGAGGGTGGTGAAGGTAACTTTAAGGAAGTGGAGTGCTCAGGTAGTTTGTTTACAAGAAATTAAGTTGGCATCAATTTCCGACGGGGTGGTTAGGAGTTTGTGGGGAGGAAGGTTTGTTGAATGGGAGGCCTTGAATGCTATAGGTACTTCGGGTGGGATCTTAGTCTTGTGGGACAGAAGATGGTTATCCGGAACGGACGTGTGGCTGGGGAGATTTTTGGTGTCTTGTGCGTTTAAGATGGAAGAGGACAATTTTAGTGGAGTCTGTGGACCGGTTGTTGATGATGAGCGACCTTCTTTCTGGGAGGAGCTTAGCCATGCCCAAGATCTGTGGTCTCTCCATTGGTGCTTGGGAGGGGATTTCAACTCTGTCAGGTCCCCGTCAGAGAGGTCAACAGGGGGAAGAAGGTCCTTGGAAATGGACCAATTTTCTGATTTTATTGATGAGCATCTTCTTGTTGACTTACCTATGGAGGGTGCAGCCTATACTTGGTCAAGTGGTAGGGATCCTATCACTCTTTTAAGACTGAACAGATTTTTAATTTCCGGAGAGTGGGAAGAGAAATTTCCGGATGTCATTCAGGCGGTATTAGCAAGGGTCACTTCTGATCATGTTCCCTTGGTTTTGGATTGCGGGGATTTGTGTTCTCGAAGATCCCCGTTTAGATTTGAGAATATATGGCTGCGAGCGGAGGATTTCCAAAGGAAAGTCAGATCTTGGTGGGAGGGAGTTATTGTTTCAGGTTCACCTAGTTTCACGACAACAAATTTGCTCGTAAGCAGTGGAACAAGGATATTTTTGGGAATCTGGAATGGAGGAAGAAGAGTCCTTGCTGAATTTTCTGAGATTGATCGTCTTGAGGAAGCGGGAGGGGATGTGGAGTCTCTTCATTCTAGGAGAGCTTCTTGTCAGGCTGTTCTGGCTGAGATTGCTAGCATGGAGGAAATTTCGTGGCGACAAAAATCCCGGGCTCTCTGGCTAAAAGGAGATCGGAACACAAACTTCTTCCACAGATTAACTAATGCTCATAGGAGGAGTAATCATATAGGAAGAATTTGGGTGGAAGGTGTGGAGTTGTGGAGGGAGGAAGAGGTGCACAGTGAGATTGTTTCTTTTTACCAAAAGCTTTATATAGAGCCATTAGTTTGGAGGTCCAAACTTGATGGTCTCCATTTTGAGGCTATTTCTGAGCAAGATAGAGATAGGATTGAGAATCCTTTTACTGAAGAAGAAGTTCTAAAGGCTTTATCAAATTGTAATGGGGACAAAGCTCCGAGGCTTGATGGTTTTACTACGCGTTTTCTGATGGAAAGCTGGGCGGTAGTAAGAAATGAGGTAATGGGTACTTTTCAAGAGTTCCATTCTACTGGCGTCTTTGAGAAGTTGCTTAATGCTTCATTCATCACCCTTATTCCTAAGAAGGGCGGTGCTTCTGATATCAAGGACTTCCGACCTATGAGCCTAGTGGGATGCATTTATAAGTTAATAGCCAAGGTTCTTGCCTCTAAGATAAGGGACACTATGGATGGAATTATTTCAGAGTCACAGAATGCTTTTGTTGGAGGTCGACAGATCCTTGATTCTGCTCTTATAGCAGGCGAATGCGTGGATTCCAGATTGAGGAGTGGTATCCTCAATGTATTATGCAAACTTGATGTTGAGAAAGCCTATGATCATGTTAACAGGAGTTTCTTTCTTTACTTGCTTCAGAGGATGGGGTTCGGAAGTAAATGGAGGAAATAGACTGAGACATGTATTTCGTCTGTCAAGTTCTCTGTTCTTGCAAATGGGTCTCCTACCGGTTTCTTCGGGAGTTCGCGAGTATTGAGACAATGAGATCCTTAGTCTTCTTTTCTTTTCCTCATTGTCATGGAGGCCATGAGTAGACTTATGAGGACAGCCGTAGATCTGGGCTTCATCAAGGGATTCAGAGTGGGCAGAGATTTAGCTCATCAGATGGAGATTTCTCATTTGTTGTTTGCGGACGATACTCTGGTTTTATGAGATGCTGAAGTGTCTCAACTCAAGTATTTGAGGTGCATTCTCGTTTGTTTTAAGGCAGTTTCGGGTTGAAGGTCAACATTGGCAAGAGTGTACTTGTTCCGGTCAGGGATGTTCTGGATATTTCCTCCTTAGCTGCAGTTCTTGGGTGTGGGGTGGGTTCTCTTCCCATTCCTTATCTAGGATTGCCGTTGGGGGCCTCATCTAGGAGGGTGGGGAGTTGGGATCCTATGATTGATAGGATCGATAAAAGGTTGGCTGGGCAGAAAAAGCAGTACCTGTCAAAAGGGGGGAAGGTCACTCTTATCAAGAGCACCCTCTCGAGCCTTCCTACTTACTTCTTATCCTTGTTCCAAATCCCATGCTCAGTTACAGAAAGGATTGAAAAGATTCAACGGGATTTTCTTTGGGGTGGAAGGGGTGAGGAGTTCAAGTATCACCTTGTCAAATGGAAGCAGGAAGGGGTGAGGAGTTCAAGTATCACCTTGTCAAATGGAAGCAAGTCTGCAAGCCCATGAGGTTAGGCGGCCTTGGTATTCGAAGATTGATTCCCTTTAATAAAGCTCTTTTAGGGACGTGGTTGTGGAGATTTGGCAAGGAACATTGTCACCAGTAGAGGAGGATTATTTCATGTCGTTTTGGGGAGGAGAGTGGAGGTTGGACTTCTTGCCCAGTCTCTACGGTGGGAGGGATTGGAGTGTGGAAATTCATTCGGAAGGGCTGGGAGGTTTTCTCTTCTCATATCAAGTTCAAAGTTCATGATGGTAGATCTGTCCACTTCTGGGAGGACTTATGGTGTGGTGATCAGTTGTTGTCTCACTCCTTTCCCAGACTTTATAGCATCACCACCAATAGACACACCTATGTTTTTTTCAAGATTGGGAGTTGAATGAGGTTTGCGCTCTTTTGGAGATGTTGTATAAGCAGAAGGCAATCGACAGTGGTAATGATGATCTTTTGTGGGTTCCTTCCACCAAGGGTATTTTTGATGTCCGATCCATGTTTCTATGCCTGTTTGACTTCGCTGGTCCTATTTTCCCATGGAAGGTGCTCTAAGGCTCCTCTTAGAACGGCATTCTTTGTATGGACAGCTGTTTGGGGTAAAATTCTGACTTTGGACAATCTGAGGAAGAGAGGCAATACTATTGTTAATTGGTGTTGTCTTTGCAAAAGCGACGACGAATCTGTGGATCATATCCTTTTGCACTGCCTTGTGGCGCAAGACTATTGGAACCTTATCCTTGGCCTTTTTGGCATGTGTTGGGTTATGCCTCGGTTCTCGAAGGGTCTGATTAGCACGTGGAGAGGATGCCACGTAAGAAGTCACGTTAGAGATTATTGGAGGATAGTTCCACACTGCGTTTGGTGTGGTATATGGAAAGAGAGGAATAATAGAATGTTCAAAGGCAAAGAATTGCTGAAACTTCATATTATTCGTTCTATCTTTTGTTATGTAAAGGGGAGATCTTGTTCCTCCCTCGATGATTTAGTTGATTTCCTAGACTCATTGGGTCCTTAGGGATCGTTTTTGTTTTTGTACTCGGACCATGTTCCCCTTTTTAACGCTTTTTCTTAATTATTACTTATAAAAAAAAAAAAAAAAAAACATTTACTCAGAAAAGAAGCATTTATGAAAGAAAAAAAATCTAATCCAAAACATCACCATGCAATATAACACTTTAGTCTCAACTCTAAAATTGTTTGTTATAATTTTTTTCTAAGAAAATGTTCGTATTTAGTAATAATATAATCACATATTATTTTAAAATGATAAATAAATATTAGATATAAAAATATAATTTTTTTGTACATGTCAACATTAATATAATATATATCATCATGTGCCATATCCGTATCCTACTTTTTAACAACTTGTAGTATCATGTTGTTTCCATGTCCCACCTCCATGTCCAAGTTTCATAACTACACAGAAACTCCCAATTTGTTGATCCTTTAGCATGCAACACCCATCTTTACCAAGCTCCATTAAAATAATTCATCTTACCCCCAAGGTAGAGAAGAATAATATTATACATTTCAATATAGAGTCTTGTATCCCACGTTCTGATGGAAGAAAAATCACAAAACTAAACACATGCATGCATTTGCTGCACATACCAAGGTCCATGTAACATAACTTGTAGAAAATGTGAGAATTTAAGTGAATATAAAGGTCATGACCTACTAGGATAGCAAAAATGAATCAAATGACTAGAAAGTCATGGAGTTATTCCCAAATTGATCACAGGCAACAGTTCATCAAGAATTGTGCAGTTCAGAAGATTCGAAATCCAATGCTCCCAAGCAAGTTAGAACATACTTCTCCCCAATTTATTTCTATTCTGAGAACTGGCCCCTCCCTCAATGACAAAATCTTAATTTAATTTAGTTCAGAGAACCTAGAAATCCTCTCACTCACCCACAATAGTTGCACAGATGCAAAATAGATTA
>JAOTQH010238681.1:0-12938 GCA_025631255.1 Cornus kousa
TATAGAGTTAATGGAATAATTAAACCAATACAAGCCATGATTTGTCAAATCAAGCACGTAAATAGGAATCAGAAGGCCATAACATCAACTATAACAATATATTAATCTCCCAAAAAATAGAAATTGTAAAGGTTTAGATTACAAGAGACTTAGGGCTTAACCAAGCCTTAAGTGGAGAGCTAGCCCACAATGATTGTGGTGGTCAAGGTGTCAACAAGATCCTCCTCCATGCTTTGCTCCTTCTTCTTCTTCCTTGATGCTCAAGAGAGATGAGTGTGTAGACGTTCTTGAAATCTTTGTGCATCCACTCTTCTCTTTCTTCCCTTTACCTCTTTTCCAGAGAGAACGTGACATTGATTACAGAAAAATAAAATGTAATCATAAAATAATAAAAACTAACTAAAACTAATGGGTATTGGTTTCCTTAAGTATAAGCCTTATTGGAGACCAATAAGTTACAGAATCAGCCCAAATAACCAAATCCCGTAGCAAAGTAAACAGATAAATCCCGCAATGCTGCCAGGGCTGGGGGATCAATCCCCCAAGGGCATTTTTAGTTCTGTGAATAGTGGGGGATCGATCCCCCAGCTTTGGGGATTGATCCCTAGGGGGTATTTTTTTGCACCTTCCCCACCAACAGCGGGGGATCGATCCTCCACTCTGGGGGATCGATCCCCCAATGCTAGAAATTTCTTTTAAGCCCTATTTAACTCCATTTTGGACTCGGGTTAATTAGTTTGCTTCTTGATCGTTGAAAACATCATCAAAGGCCCGAAAAAAGGTAGAATTAACCTCTTTTGAAGGTTAAGCACACTATATGAACAATGGGCTGTGACCTCTTTTTCCCGTTTTCTAAACTTTTTCCGATTATCTTTGTTTGACTCCAAAAAGGCTTTAATGGACCGAAATTAGTCCGTTTGAACTTTATTGACTTGAAATTGACAAAAACATAAATTAGAACTAAAACATGAAAGTAAGATAGATGTAGACCCTAGTTTAGGGCTAAAATGTGCAACGTTTAAGCACTTATCAAAACCCACAAAGTTTACCAGAAAATAAACAAGGCCGAAATTAGTCTTAGAGGGAGCCAAAAGTCTTAGGCTTGACTTCCTTTGGTTGTGTGTGGACCTAAACCTAATTAGTGGAGAGGAAGACCATTTAACGTCTTCATTACTTTGCCGTGTTTATCAGGATTGTCTAATACCAACTCTGTGCAATATGAAGACCATGATAATTTATGTGTTCCTTGGACATATTATAGACACTCAAATTTTAATGGACTTTTATTTTAACAAATTGATTCATCAAATATGGGTCTAATATTTAATTAAGGTATTTAATTGGCCCAACTTGGTCCACTTAAATTATTTAACTAGCCCAGCTTAGATCATTAAATAAAAAGATAATTATTTCTAATAAAATATATTTAGAATAATTATTTTTAAGAATAATTATCATAAAATAACCGGTCCGCCCAATTATAATTTTGTCCTTATCAGAAGAGAACACATGTCATGATCCTATAAATTCAAGAAGCTTATAAATAAAGGCATACAGGAAGAAGGAAGGATACACAAATTGAGAATTCTACAAATTCAAAATTTAGAGAGAAAAATACATCCCAAACCTAAAGGCAAATCGTGATTCAAGATCGAATCAGAGAACTTTATTCTTTGTAAAGAATATTACAAAGGATTGTATTATTTTTATTTTTCATAAATCAATAAAATATTATTTTGTTCCATATTTTGTTCTTTATTTGCATACTACAAAATTTGTAAGGAATCAGGGGCGAAGCCGAATTTTAATTCAGAAGGAGTAAAGTCTAAAAAAAAATATTCAATTAACATTGCAAAAAGAAGAATTTTAAGTCATTGCAGGGTTTTTTTCCTCCATCTCATCTATTGTGTTCAAGTAATGTCTCTCATCAAGTAGCTTAATTTCTATACTGTTTCATATTCTTTGGAATCAAAGCGTGGTCAAAGAACACACATATTTTTGATGATTTTCTAGCTAAAAATGTTGGTAATGGGTCGAATTAAAGACAGAAGACTGACTTGTAGCATTTATGCAAAGTCATTGATTCCTTTCTCAAATACGTTAATATATCAATCAGCTTGACCAGAAAAGAAAAGGTCAAAAATAAAATAAAATCAATTAGCTTGACCCGACGAAAAGAACTGGTCTATTACAATGGGAGAAAAGAAGGTGTGACATAGCCAATGCTAGAATGATAACAATTCAATCTCACAGGGAGATTATATTAACAGAGCAAGAACTCTAACAACTCAAAAGAGTTATACTTAATGATGGGTAGTGTGGGAAAAAAAATCGTCTCCACTTACCCTATCACTGAATTGATCCAGTGAAGGGTAAAAAAATTGACTTGGGGTTGAGGGTATACATCTTATCTATTATTTAATGAATTAATTTTCACTTAATGGTCCCAATTGGTTGAAATTTAAACATTCACAAAAAGAACAAAACCCTAAAAAGAATAAGAACCCAAGAAGATAACCCAGAACTACAATAACCATGTAGATATATATGTAGAAATATATATAAGGAGGGGTGGAAAAGGAAAAAAAAAAAAAAAAAGAAAAAGAAAAAGAAAAGAAAAAGGAATAAAAAAGGTGAAGAACACGGAATTGTTTAATCCTTCTCTTTTAGAATTTAAGGTTAGGTTTAAGATTTAGTTTGTGGTGTAAAAATTAAAGTTGTTCAATTCGGCTGAATCCTACGCAATTATGGTTCAAAATTTTTTTTATTTGGAGAAAATTTGAAAATCAAAGGGTCCGTATACTAACCCTAATAACCCATAATTATATAATTTGTTATTTCTTGTAATTTTGTTTGAATAACATGTTATGTATATAGATTTTAATTTTTGTTGAATTATTTTAAAGTAAGATTATTTTGCGTTTTGATTTTATTTTAATTTCAGTCAAAAAGTGAAGTTAAATTATATAATATTATATATTTTATAATATATTGTATAATGTATAAAGTGGAATTCATACATATAGTAAAACAAAAATAAATTTTTTTTTTTTTTAACTTGTTGATTTGGTAATGACAATATTATATTGGGGAA
Source organism: Cornus kousa (assembly GCA_025631255.1). Taxonomy (NCBI): domain Eukaryota; kingdom Viridiplantae; phylum Streptophyta; class Magnoliopsida; order Cornales; family Cornaceae; genus Cornus; species Cornus kousa. Next base: position 3,095 of record JAOTQH010238681.1, read on the forward strand.
GTGGCGTTAATTATCACCATTAGTTGCTGGATCACTTGACCTTGTCTAGTGAAAGAGTAATTGAAAAGGATTTTTTTTCGTAGAGTGGAGTCTGATAGTACGACACAGACTTATCCTAACTGTGACCTACCCAGTCATGTAATTTCTACTGTAAATTTGTTAGGAGTGAATTTTTTAACAGAACTCGAAATGTTCTTTACCTGCTTGGTTTATCTCGGCTTTCATATTTACTTTTTATTAAGGCACTCAATTAAGTGATGTTGGAATAGGCTCTCATAGGCTGTAATAATGGTCAATATTCTTTTAATTATGGGATATGAAAGTGGTTGTCATCCCTATCGTTAGGGATCTGATTGTCTTCTTTAATTAAGGGATTCGATTACGTAATTTTTTTATTTTATTCGACTCCGTGATTTATGAGGTGTGTACGTGATCTATGAGATGTATATAGATATATATATATATATATATATTTGATTATTGTAAATGTAATACGACATATAATAAAATATACAGGGCCTCTAACTCTTAGAGCCTCTGTAAAGTTAAACGTTCCTTTCCCTTCTTTCTTTTTTTACAAGTTGGAGTTGTCATACCCATAATTAAAAGGAATATTGACCACTATGACAGCCTATACTTTCTTTTTCTTTTTCTTTTTCTTTTTTTTTTTAACTAAAACCAACCATATCATTCAACAAGAGAAAAAATACATACCGCCACCCTAAATCACCACATTAGGTTTCAAGAGCATTGTTACTTAGCAAATGAGCCACAGTGTTTCCTCCATGAGGAACCCATGAGGACCCCAGACAACCCTTAAAAAGGGACAAGACATCTATGAAAACAATCGCCTAAGTTGCGACAAAGACCCCAGACAACCCTTAAAAAGGGACAAGACATCTATGAAAACAATCGCCTAAGTTGCGACAAAGACCTCTAACTGCATAACAGACTTGTAATTGCTTTCCACCACCACATTATGATAACCCCCAACATTTTAAAAGGACCAAAGACATCCTCTAAGACCCTCGTAAAGCAAAGGACTACAAACATAGCCATAAACACCGAAACAACTTTGACGGGATGACCCAAATGGTGACGGAGGACAATACTTCCACCACAAACCATTTTAGTAGAATTAAAAGCAGCATCAAAATTAATGTTGAAACAGTCGCCCTCTGGCACTAACTAGCTAGCCCGCATTGAAGGAGGAAGAGCAAATTGCATAGTGAGTTGCCCGTTCTGTCTAACAACATCTTGGAATTCCTAAAAATCAGTGAAAATACTTGTTTAATTGAGTGCCTTAGTACTTATTTATGCATTACGAAAATACTTGTTTAAATTATTTTTAAAAAGTTAACATTGCTTTTAATTAATTATTTAAAATAAATAAAATATAATTTTTAAAATAAATTTTACAATACCAAGAACTAGGGATACTTTGAGAGAGCCGCAGTGCCACTTTATGGCCCGTTGAATTCTAGACAGTGGTGATAAAAAGAGCATCACGTGTTCATATAGATATATATAGGTGTATATATTACTTGTATGAGAAATTATGTATAGCCTGGTTAGAGAGAATATTGAAAACACATTATTTTCAATTTGTTTCTTTCTTGAAAATCAAATGGTTGACAATTTGTGATCCTAGTCCCTAAATCACTCTAGTTCCGGTGACTCATAAGTTATGATCAATATTAATGAAGGTGTTGGGAGTTTTGATCTTAATCTTTTTAAGTTAAGTAAACGAATTAATGGTATTAATCCTTTTATAATTAATCGTGTCAATTTGTGATCCTTTTATTTGGTTTGTTTCCACCTATTATTTGGTTTGTTTCCACCTAAAATATTTTTAAAAAATTATTATTATTATTTTTTTTTTGTATGTTTCACGAAATGATTTTTTACTTACTGCTAGTTGTAGGTGATTTTAGGACTTTTTAGTTGTAGACTCTCGAGCCTCTCCAATAAAACTCACTATAAGTCTGATAGGCTGGATGAAACGAGTATGGAAGAGACAGTGGTTCATCTGTATGCTCAATTACAAACCGCCCAACCGCATGTGACGACCGAGACAATGGACTCGGGCAACTGACTCAGACGACAATAGATAGTTTCTTCATCTGAAAGAAAATCAACCACAACTTCTACCCACCACATGTTTGACAAAATGCCTCACTAAATAATCTTAATTTGTTTTTACTGTTAATGGACTCTTTTTTTAGTAGAAATGATAGATTTATGTGGATTTTGCTGATTAATATTTTTAAGTTGAAAGAAAATTCTTATGAGATACTAAACATATTTTAAAAAAATACTTTTAGTATATATATTTGGCAGGAGAAGACCTTGACTCCGATGCCCAAGTCAAGGCCGAACTCTTAAATGTCCTTCACCCTCGAGTATGATGAGGTCTGTTGAACTTTATGCTAAACTGTAGTCATGTTACTCTTCAATTCTCTCTCTCTAGTGCTACCAGTATGCTCTACATTAATCTTTTTCTATGCTACTAATTCTATTTATAGTACTACTTTGACGTTGGCGGCATCCGAACCATCATCATCATTTCAATTGGAAACAGAGGCGCTGCTTAACAGTGGATGGTGGGATATTGTTCAGAAGAACAGCTCAGATCATTGTAAGTGGCCTGGTATAGTCTGCAATAATGCTGGAAGTGTCACCGAAATAAGCCTGCCTGAGAATATCAAATTGGAAGTCAAGTTGTGGAAATTTAACTTCTCTTCCTTTCCAAATCTTGTCCGTCTTGACCTCGGTGATAAAGGACTCCATGAAACCATCCCAGATCAAATAGGTAAACTTTCAAAACTTGCCTACCTCAATTTGTCCTCCTATGATCTTTACAGTGAGCTACCTCGTTCGCTGGCTAAGCTGACCGAATTAGTGGAGCTCAGACATTTCTAACAACAGAGTCAATGGTTCTATCCCTTCAAAATTAGGAAATCTGAAAAATCTGGTTTTCCTAAGCATGAGTCACAACTACCTTCACGGTCCAATCCCTCCAGCTCTCGGCCGGTTGTCTAAGCTAACCTTTCTAGACCTCAGTTACAATCAATTCGCTGGACCAATCCCATTGTCTCTTGGTCTTTTGACAAATCTTACCATCTCAACTTGCGTTACTGTTCTATCCATGGCTCCATTCCACCAGAAATGGGGGAATTTGAAAAATCTGGTTCATTTAGACCTTGGTAACAACCAGCTCATTGGTCCAATGCCTTCTACTTTAGGTCATTTAGCAAATTTGGTGTTGCTTTCTCTTGGAATGCAATCAATGGTTCCATTCCTCCAGGAATAGGGAACTTGAAGAATCTGGTTGATTTAGACCTTAGTTATAACAAGATTATAGGGCCAATCCCTTCGCTTATTGGCTCTCTGTCTTGTTTGAAAACTTTGTACCTTCATTCTAATAAGATTGAAGGTTCTATCCCTCTGGAAATAGGGAATTTGGGGAATCTGGTTGATTTAAGACTCCATGATAACAAAATCACAGGCCCAATCCCTTCAACTCTGGGTCAATTGTCCAAACTGACATACTTGTGCCTTATTTCCAACCAAATCAATGGTCCTGTACCTCAACAGATTGGGAACATGAAGGCTTTAACTCTATTGGATATTTCCCATAACCAGATACAAGGTACCCTGCCTCAAGACCTTACCAAATTAACTGAACTCACATATCTTGATCTTTCCTCAAACCAACTCACTGGTTCAATACCCCTTGAAATAGGAGCACTCTCCAAACTCTGGTATTTAGGCCTCTCCATAAACAAGCTAAGTGGACCAATCCCAACTGATATATGGCGTTCAACTAGTTTGCAGTATTTGTCTTTGAGCAACAACTATTTGAATGCAGGCATTCCATTTCAAATAGCTAAGCTCCCGTCGGTATTATCTATTGACCTTAGTCATAATTTAATCAATGGAAAAATACCTTCCCAGCTCGGCCACTCAACTAGCTTAACACTTTTGAATCTCTCCCACAATAGACTCTCTGGGAGCATTCCTCATGCTCTCATAACCATAAAGTCCATTGACTTGTCGTACAATGCTTTGAAGGGTCGAATCACGGAGGATTTTCAGCTCAAATATTACCCAGAGGCATTTGTTGGCAACCAAGATTTATGTGGTGGCACCACATACTTGCCTTGTCATCCATCTCCCGCAACCAGCAGCTTCAAAAATAAAAGAAGAAACAAAATTTTGCACTACATCGCGATTTTCCTTCCTGTCACTGTTTTTCTAGCCTCCTTGATTCTAGGATATTTTTACTACTCTAAAAGGGAGGTAGAGAAAACCCAATCTCAGTCCAGAGTGACAAAGCATGGAAATGTCTTCTCAATATGGAGTTATGATGGAACAATTGCATACAAAGACATTATTCAAGCGACAGAGGACTTCGATGACAAATATTGCATTGGAACTGGAGGCAGTGGGAGTGTCTACAAAGCACAGTTGCCCAGTGGCAAAGTAGTTGCCTTGAAGAAACTGCGTCGTCTGGAAGGTGAAGAGCCAGCTTATGAAAAATGTTTCAGGAACGAGGCACACTTTTTATCAGAAATACGACATCGAAACATTGTGAAGCTTTATGGGTTCTGTCTGCACAATCGATGCATGTTTCTGATTTATGAATACATGGAGAGGGGAAGCCTGTTTTTGGTCTTGAGAAGTGAAGTGGAAGCTGTGGAATTGGATTGGACTAAAAGGGTGAATGTAGTGAAAGGAATTGCCCATGCTTTGTCTTACATGCACCATGATTGCACCCCACCCATTCTTCACCGTGACATTTCAAGCTGCAACATTCTTTTAAACTCAGAATTGAAAGCTTGCGTGGCTGACTTTGGCGCTGCTAGATTGCTGTATCCAGATTCGTCTAATCATACTGTGATAGTAGGCACTTATGGATATATTGCTCCAGGTATAGCACTGCTTCTTTTTCTTAATTGTATCTACGATTCTTTTTGTGAAAGGTGATGGTTTTATGGCAGAATAGTATAGTAACTCCTGTTGCTCTAAAGATCAACCACGAATTATACCCACCACATGTTTGATAAAATGCCTGACTAAATAATCTTAATTTGTTTTTGCTTATTACTGGACTATTTTTTTGAGTAGAAACTAGAAACGATAGATATGTCCTTCACCCTCGAGTATGATGAGGCCTGCAGCAAAATTACTGTATGCTAAACTTTAGTCATGATCCCTTCAATTCAAGCAACAACATTCCTTTAAATTCAAAACTACATGCTTGTATCTCTGACGTTGGCCTTGCTAGATTACTATATCCTGATTCGTCCAATCAAGCTTACCTTGATGGTAGGCACTAATGGAATTTTTATTTATTTATTTATTTATTTTTTCCCGGTAAATTAACTGCAACAAGTAAATTGCTCCAGGTATAAATATTACATCTTAAACTTCATTCTGTCATGCCAATGGAATAGTTTTATAGCTTGATTAGTCATGCGCTACAAAATAATCATGTCGATGGACAACAGTCTATACTTGGTAGAATTTTCTTTCCCTATATTTTCACACTTCATGGTACATTAGTACTTCTCTGGTCATATGAGCTTGAGCTCTCTACCACTACTAAATTCTATTGATCTTGTTTGAATTAATTCTGTCTGTATAGTCTAGTCAGAGGTTTCATTTTAGCTTTTTAAAAAAATTCACATCTCACTATTGGTACAAAATCATAAGGAAAAGCGATTAAATGTATCTGATTCACTATTGGATGAGACAAATTGATAATCAAATTCCATAATTTTTCATTTTGAAACAATCTCGTTATTTATTTATTTATTTTTTTTTGTAGAGGATAAAGTAAAAGTGGGTTTCCTCTTACATGTATATTTTTTGTTGATGTATCACTTGCACAATTTTTTTTTTGTTAATGCAGAACTTGCCTTCACCATGGATGCGACTGAAAAATGTGATGTTTATAGTTTCGGAGTTGTGGCAGTGGAAACACTTATGGGAAGGCATCCAGGAGAACTTCTCCAATCATTGACATCAACGTCTACTCAAAATATAATGCTAAATGATGTGTTGGACACACGCCTCCAAGCTCCAGCATGCGGAGTTGTTGCAGGGGATGTTGTTCTGGTTGCAACATTGGCATTTGCTTGCTTACATCCTGAGCCAAAGTTTCGACCGACAATGCTACGCATCTCTCAGGAGTTTCTTGCTAGCAGGTACTCACTTGCTAAACCTCTGCAAACAATTTCACTGTCGCAGCTAATGAATCCAGTATTTGATCAATTAATCCTGTAATCTTTGTATTAGTCACTACAAAATACAGAATAATAGGGTTAATTTCTTGCTTGCTGGATTCCGCTTGTTAAATGACTTTATGCATTCGTACTATTACATTGTCTAATAAATCAGGATGTTCATCTGTTGGTGAGTGTCTCAAGATGTTTTGCGCCAGTCTACGTGTGTGTGTGTGTGTGTGTGTGTGTGACTTAATTTGTTTATTGAACTATTGAAAATGTTGTTTGGGTGGAAATCACTCTATGCCACTCAGTAATGATATTGTGAAATCCACTAGTATTTTTGTTTTTATCCCGTTGCCTTTTTTATCAGATTTATATATATATATATAACAAAAACAATTCAGTGAAGCTTCTCTTATTTGTCAACCAAAGCTACATGACTCCTGTCAGTATGGTTCTATTTATCTAGACTGCTAATTAAAGGAAAACTTAAATTTTAGAACCGAGATCTTCACTGCCCAAAGATGCCAATGAGATGTGCTAAAAAATTCATCACCTGAATTAACAAATACTAAACACCCGAGAAACGGTGAAGCACACAAAATTTTCAAAACTCTCGACAACAAATAGAAATTGTAAATTGTAAATTTATTCCTTAACATCACCTAACAGACTAACCCTCAGAGATGAGTGAGAAGTTCCCAACACAAATTTTAGGTTTCAGAGTGGTGACAACACAAAATTTCAAATTCCATGGAATTGTGTTGATTCTAAGGCTGTATTTTCAATATCTACATAAAAAAAGAAAAATGTAAAATCGCATTGAAATATACAAAAACATATATATATATATATATATACGCGCGCAAACGCACATGAATACTATGTATAAACGTACTCAAATCAAGACTGAGATTTGGGGGTTTATTCGTATAAGATTTTCAATTGCGAAAGGTTTATAGATTATGCCTTTCTTGAACTAATTTTCAAATTAGTTTGATGGGCAGTAAGCACTCCTACGCTTCTTGCACAAAATACTCAAAAAAAACATATTGGGCTGGAAATTTTGGGAATGAGTGCATTCTTATAGAGATTATTAATAATAACCTTGTTCAGCTGCGCTATATGAACCTTGGTAATAATGACTAAATTAGTGGGATGATAGCAGTTCAACTAGAAAATTATTTAATTAACTAAATTTTCCTTAAAATCCAAACTGACCTTTAAAATCCAAAAAAAAAAAAAAAAAACACACTAAATTGAAGTTATATATTGGTGGCCTAAAATGAAACAACACAAAGAAGGAAAATCAATAGTAATTAAGACTATAAAACTATGATATTTTATGGACATTACCAAGTAACCTAGTTAATAAAGGGTCCAACACGGAATTCGTCAAATCGGCGGTCACCCAGGTCAACAGCCGTGGGATCAAGAAACCCAAGTGATTGTGCCTTTTGAGTTCCCTCTCCTCCTAATTTGCCGGCAAATAGATTATGAAATGAACAAATATATATATTTTTTCATTTCTTTTTACTTTATAGCAACTTCACACTAACCAAACGGAACTTTAGAGGGGAAATCAAGGTTTTGTGCAGTGTAGTCAAAGGTTTCCCTTTTTGTTCCCGCACAATAATCATCTCAACCAACAAAAATAGGAAAAACAATTCATGTACTTGGTCATCATTTTGCTTGCTGTCTTGGTCCTTTGAATTATGTTCTTGTGTCTGGGAAAATATAAGAAAAAATAATCAGTTAGAACTCAAAAGCAAGGGCTATGAAGAACATAGCCAAATTCGCAGTTTGGCATTGTATTGGAAGAATCACATATGAAGATACAAGTCCCTTGATGTTTACACATGTTGAATGGCGCACTCTAATGCCTCTCAAAATGACCTCTCAAATTCAAAATATAGCAAGTGGATGACAATAAAGCACTCCAATAGTCCCTCAAAAGATCTCTCATATTTTGAGATTCTCAAAAGTAGTGCCAAAATAGCAGCTTTCAAATGACCTCTCAAACTTAAAATATAGCAATTGGATGAAAATAAGGTACTCCAATTGGCTCTCAAAAGACCTCTCATAAATTGAGATTGTTAAAAGTTGCTAAAATAAAAATAAAATACTCCAATGGATTCTCAAATATATGGAATGGTTGTTGTGTAAAAAAATTACATTTTACATTAAATGCACCATTGGAGCAGTATTGCAAAAATATAGCACTTTGACACTAACTTTTCTCAAAATCTAAATTCGACATGAAAATATAGCATTTTGTTTTGGAGATGCTCTTAGAGCAGCTCCAATTCTGGGGCGGTTTTTCGATATTGGACTCCTCCAATAGCATCGCCAAAAATTTGGCCCCACCCAATGGGTAGCGGAATGGGTCGTTGAAAACCGCGACCCTCTTGGCGAGCTGCAGGCAGCCATGCGGGCGCGCATTAGTTTTGTTTTAATTTTTTTATTTTATTCTAGTCCGTGTTTTAGCCCAAAACATTGTTCTTAAGGGCATATTTGCCTAAAGAAAAAGAAAAAGAAAATAGATTTTTGACTTCTTTTGGTTTTTTTTTTTTTTTTTTTTTTTTTTTTCCCATCAAAATAATTGAACTAAAGAGCCTTTAATGTGTTGGCACACAAACAGTGTCTTAAGGGTTTTTTTTAGGCAAAAAAAGGGTAGAAAAAGTATTTTTTTTTTTAAATTACTTTTTAAAATATTCCTACCGACATATAACCATTTTAGGCACTATTTGGCTGACCCAAACAGTGCCTAACGGCTATATTGGCACAAAAACTTATTTTTTTAATTTTTTTTACAAATAATTATATATATATATATATATATATTTATAAAAAAAACTTTTATTTTTCCTCTATAAATACCTAACTCCTACTTAATATTGTATTGTTTTTTATTTTTATTATATTGTTTAAATTCGTGTGGTATTTTTTATTAATAAATATTGTATTATTTAAATTTCTTTTTATGATATAACAATTTTAAAAATATAGCAAAAAGTTAAAAAATAAAATTTATTAAAAATTTAAAAAATATTAAAAATTTTAGAGAGAAAAAATATATTATTAGAGCACATTCAGTAACTAAAATTTGAAAAGTGTAAAAAGCTAACGTAATTATTAAAAAATACTAATAAAATAAATTAAAAAAGCCGGAGATTACATTGGAGATGCTTTTTAAATTTGTATACGCATGCCCACTTCATCAGTACAGAGTGTGTTTGTTGTGTCACGCCTATATTTAATTTTTTCCAGCCAATCTCAAAAGCCTCTTTATTGGCACTACAAATCTCACAAATCGCTCTCTCACGCGCTACAGTCTACTCTCTCTCTCTCCATCTCTGTATATCTGCATCTTTCTCATACCTCCTCACTGTCGGCGGCAGATCATGTCACTCACCGCACTACTAAAGACACCACCGAGACCACCGGACCTGACAATCAAGGTACTATCTTCTCTTTCTCTTGGACTTTTTTTTTTCTTTCTCTGAATGGGGTTGTAGATCTGAAGCATCAGTTTTCGTTTCTTCAATTTCTCTTTGTTTTGGAGTCGATTATGCGGCTCACAATAGTCTCTATTGGGATAACTAAAGTAG
>JAOTQH010238733.1:0-12932 GCA_025631255.1 Cornus kousa
CTACATAATATAAGCAAACAATGGACTTAACTAATGCAATTAAGGGCGCTTGAATATGCAATATTCGGCGCTTATCACTTGGCGGAAAAGATTTGGTGAAGACATCTGCTATCTAATCATAAGAAGTAATGAACTGTAACTATAAGGTCTTCTAAAGAAGATGATGATGAACAAAATGGCAATCGATCTTAATGTGTTTGGTACTTTCATGGAAAACATCATTGTGCGCAATTTGAATTGTACTTCTATTATCACAATAGATAGGAGTGGCAATAGATGAAGAAACTCCCATGTCCTGAAGGAGCCAATGTAACAACAGAAGCTCAAATGTAGTATCAGCAAGTGCCCTGTATTCAGCTTCTGTGCTAGATTAAGTAACCACAGTTTGTTTCTTGCTACTCCAAGAGATAAGTGAATCACCGGGAAAAAAATAATAGCGTGTAGTGGAACGACGATCTGTAGGATCTCCTGCCCAGTTGGCATTTGAATAGGCACGAAGAACAAGTGAAGACCGAAAGAAAAGTAAAGTCTATAAAACATAGTGCTTTTAAGATAGCAAAGGATATGAAGAACTGTAACAAAATGAGTAGATTTAAGAGCAGCCATGAACTAACTAACTATGTCGACGGTATGAGAGATGTCTGGACGGGTGACAGGGTGATAAACCAGACTACCAACCAATTTTTAATATAATGTACCATCTCAAAGTGATTCACCATCATGTAGATTAAGTCTTGTGTTGTGCTTAAGTGGTGTATCAACAATCTTGTTGTCAGTTAAGCCTGATTTCGAAAGAAGTTCTTATATGTATTTTGCTTGAGTAAGATAGTAACCATCTGTAGCTGTAGTGATCTCAAGACCAAGAAAATAATTAAGGGATCCAAGATCCTTCATCTAGAACTAAAGACTGAGAAACTGTTTGAGCTCCTGAATTCCCGTCAAATAATCTCCAATAATGATCATATCATCAATGTAAAGTAAAAAAAGAATAACACCTCGATTAGTGCGTCAGATGAATAGAGCTAAGTCATAATAGCTAGTAGAATATCCAAGACGAGAGATAGTTTGGCTGAATTTAGTAAACCAAGCTCGAGGTACCTGTTTGAGGCCATATAAAGCCTTTCGGAGTCGGCATACCTTATTAGGAGGATGATGATAACCTGGAGGAAGCTGTATGTAAACTTCCTCAAGCAAATCTCTATTGAGAAATGTGTTCTTAAGATCCATCTGAAAAAAGTCCCCAATGATGGGAAGTAACCAGAGCAATAAGAGTGCGAACAGAGGGATAACGTGCAACAGGAGCAAATGTCTCCTCAAAATCAATTCCATACTCCTGTGGGAATCCTCTAGCCACAAGTCGGGCCTTGTAGAGCTCAACAGACCCATCTGAATGAATCTTGATCTTGTATACCCATTTACATCCTACTGCAGATTGACTTTCTAGGAGGCAAATCAACTATATCCCATGTATGAGTTTTGGTTAGTGCATTTAACTCCTCTTTCATTGCTTACTGCCACAAAGGGTTAGAAAAGGCCTCACGAAAAGTGTGAGGTTCATGTAAAGTTGCAAGGGTATGATAGCAATGAAAATTATTAAAATGTGCAGGTGGAGCTCTTACCAGAGTGAAATGGGGGCGAGGATTTAAAATAGCTGTGCTGACAGGAACCTCGTATTGGGTAAATGGTTGGGACTTGGTCGAAGAAGCCTCAGATTGGGTAGATGGTTGGAACTTGATTGAAGGAGGATTAACTGCCAGAAGGATGAGAATCAGGAAAAAGATATGTAGAATATGTTAATAGAGGAATAGGAAATGCATTTTCAGAGACATTAAATTTGGGTAGTGTATGAAATATCTTGTGTTCCCATAAGACTACATGATAAGAGACTCTGAGTCGTTTAGCGATTGGATCATAACATCAATATCCTTTCTATCCAATTCCGTACCTAGAAAGCAATGAAGTCACGCACGTGGTTGTAATTTTGTGTGTTCGTGGGGTTGGAGAAAAACAAAACAGGTATACCCAAAAACTCTAAGATGATTGTACTCAGGTGGTTTACCAAATAGATGCTCACATGGTGTTTGGTTGTGCAAGAGAGGTGATGGCACACGATTGATAGTGTATACATCATAAGAGCTGCTTTCTCCTAAAAAGAAGTAGGAATAAAAGCAAAAAGTGTGAGTAAGCGAATTGTGTCTAGAATATATCGAAGTTTGTGCTTAACACTACCATTCGAATAAGTGAGAAACAGTGATATAATGTTTGAGAATTTGAAAAAAATTCATTTTGTTGATATTCCATTGCATTATCAGAATGAAATTTTTTGATACTTTTAAAAAATTGAGTTAAAATCATTTTTGCAAAATCAAGATTTATGTCAAGTAACTCCAAACGGTTTTTCATCAAAAATATCCATGTGAACCGTGAAAAATCGTCAACAAATATCACAAAATACCATGATCCCCCCATATTAGACATTGGAGAACCCCATACATCAGAATAAATAAGGACAAAAGGAGCAGAAGTACATGATTCACTTGTACTAAAAGGTAATGCAGGTTGTTTTCCTAGCTGACATGAATACAATCAAAATTCTTAGGTTTAACTTGACCTAACAAGCCTTTAGAAACTAAAGTTTTGACACGAGGCAACGAAGCATGACCTAAGTGGGAGTGACATAATTCAAGAGAAAAGGAATGGACCTGTGTGGATGCAGCGGAGATAGTGGGAGTGGGAAGATGAAGAGATGAGAGTTCGAACAATCGACCAACCTTACGCTCGATCCCAATAATCTGTCCAGTCGGAGGAACCTGTACAACACAATGATTAGAAGAAAAAGGTTATATTGAAGCCTAACTCAGTTAATTGATCAACTGATAAGAGATTAAGAGAAAGTTTTGGAATAAGAAACGCATTAGGAACGGATAATTGGGAGAGAGAAATAGTCCCATAACTAATGTTCATGGTGGATCTATTGGTTGCATGAATAACAAGTGAGTGAGGTGCAGAAGTTCAATGGTAAGAACAGTGGAATCGGATGTCATGTGATTACAGCAAGCACAATCAAAATACCAACATGTATTCTTACCTATTGTGGTAGAAAAAGAATGTGCATCTTGCATTGTAGTCAAAACTTGATAGACGATTGCCTCAAGGTTAGTTACAGAGAATGCAAATGAGAAAGACGAAGACATGCTAGGAGTGCTAGACACTGATACTGGAGTAGGAGCTCGTGACTGTAGTGGCACAATGCGAGAGGTAGGTACTGGAGTAGGAGATCGTGACTGAAGTGGCATAATGCGAGAGGTAGCCATAATTGGAGTAGGTGAAGTCAGTCTAGCATGAGTGTGACACTCCTGAAAAGAATGTCCTCGAATCCAACAAAAAAGTGTAGTAAAAAGAGTGATCATAGCGGTTATGTCGTTCGTTGTGATTAGAAGATGTCGACTGAAAAGCCACTGTAGGAGTCTGCAAGCATATCCTCGTTGGTCAAGTTCTTTCAGAACAGCTTGAATAAGAGGAATAATCTCATTTTGTGCCATTTAAAAATCTCAAATGCGAAAATGGACTGTAAATTTGGACTCAGTGTGAAAAACTAGACTGGAATAGTCTTTTCGAAAAAAAAATCTGAGCTGCTGAAGTGGCAATGGTGCTGATGAGGTGGATGACGTGTCAGTTGACCTAAGCACCTAGTGTTGACGTGGTAGATTATGTGGACTTCTGACATGGCAGGGTGACATGGATAAAAGTAGATTAGATGATGACGTGTACTGTTGACGTGGCAGGATGACATGGGAGCTGACGTTGGGGTTGACGCGTGTGGCGCTGAAAGTGGGTTGACGCGCGTGGGGTGCGTGATGCATTGTGGATCTGACGCGCGTGGGATTTGTGTTGTGACATGTGGAAGCGCTTGGCTGGCCGGAAAAGAATGCAGAAGATTGCGGCGGCGCGTGCGGGCTTCTTTTCGGATGTTTTTGGTGGCGTCGGGATGGTCTAGGTCTGAACTTTTGCCAAGTATACTTTGAATTGCGAAAGGACTCGCTGAAGACCAAATTTGGACACCTAACAGGATATATTGTTTTATGGATATATTGAAACCACCAACAAATTAACAAATTATAAATCATAAAATAAAGAAGACGGAACGTGACTATGTTACCATGTTAGAAATAAGAGAGAGTAGAACTCTATATTATATTAATGTGACATATGAGATGTATATAAGAGGGATTTATTTAGGAGGGTTATGTGTGTTGAAAAAGTAAACCCTATATATATGCGGTAACTATATATATATATATATATATATGGTAATTATATACAATATATTGTAACACCTACTTTTCTTTTTGGTGCAGGCAGATGAAAAAAGACAAGAAATACTTCTTGGAGAAGCTCTCATGTGGAATATCGAGGATGAAACGTGACAACTCCATTGAACAGCTGAGAGGGCCAAAAAGCCCCACCGGCAACTTTACATACGATGAAATGATACCCGGAAGTACAGAAGATAAACTTTCTCCAATAAGTAGTTTATATGCCATCGTTTTATCTTATTCGTCTTGATGACCATTTTTAAATCCTCAGCAGCAAACACTCTGCACACAACTATCAAATTTGCTCAAAATCATACGGTTAAAGTCTTGTGAATTCACCATTGTTCCGTCGTTTAATTTCCTATTACAGACTCGATATCTGGAATTTTGTAGATCTCTCTCACTCTCGTACTAATTTAATCTAGCATTCAACTATATATAAATCAGATGAGAACAAAAATAAAACAAAAAATTCCTTAGACAAAGAACAAGTTTATGAGGATAACAATCAATTTGAGTCGATCAAGACATGAATTTACTATTAGTTCATATACAAGAACAAATGCAGGTTAAGAATTGCACTCACATATTTGTTCATGACATTTCAGAGTACTCAAGGTCTCAAAAGACCACCTTAGGCAAAGAACAAGGTGGTGATGTACCACCATGGGACTACTCACAGAAATTGCCTTTAGTATACAAATTCTCACTGAACGAGCAAATGTTGAGTACTTCATCATCAAGTTCAAGCCTAGGCTTCACTGAAACCGCAAGCTTTTTCAGTACTTCAGCTTCAAGTTCAAGCTTGGGGTACACTGACACCTCAAGTTTTAGCATTTCTGAGGCGAGGAGCTCCTCCGTGCACATTGAGGATGCAGACTATATTACAAAGGCGGAACAAGAGACAGCCGGCACAGAACAATCATTATTTTTCATTTCTGAGAGTCGAGAGAGTCCAGATGAAAAACAAAAAGAGCAGCACATCAGTGATGGTGATAGGACGGGATTGCCTAAAGCGGAGGAGTGTTTTAGAAATTCCGTTTGCAGTGTTTGCAAGAACACACGGCCCAGGATTGAATTGAAGAAAGACTTCACGTATGAAGAGCTCCGTGCAGCCACACACGGGTTTTCCCAGAAGAACTTCCTATCTGAAGGTGGATTTGGCTCTGTCTACTATGGGGAGCTGAAAAACGGGGTGAAGATAGCAGTGAAGCAACATAAAGTTGCAAGCTCGCAAGGAGAGAAAGAATTCAAGACTGAAGTTCATGTACTCAGCAAGGCGAGACACGAGAACTTGGTGATGCTGTTGGGCTCATGTTCAGAAGGAATTCAAAGACTTCTTGTTTATGAGTATGTTTGCAACGGCTCACTGGATCAACATTTGTCAAGTAAGAAAACAACAAAGCCATCAAATTTATATCGTACCTAGGAGCTTACCTATATCACCAAGTATGACATTATTTCAAGAGGAATTTTATTTTTATTTGTATATTTTTTCACAATGTGCAGAATCTGCCCGAAGCCCTCTTAGTTGGGACCAGAGGATAAAAATAGCATTGGGAGCTGCCAAAGGATTGGAATATCTGCACAGAAATAACATCATCCACAGAGATATGAGACCAAGCAACATTCTCATAACCCATGATCATGAACCACTGGTAATATTTCACTAGATACTTATTTGAACTTGATGATATTTAGGCAGGTTTCTTAGATATTCAAAGAAGAAAAAGCTCAAGAATCAACTTAAAATTAATGTCATTCATACAAAATAGATTTATCTTCATATTTGTGATAGATTAGTTAGGTAATCCAATCCATAGAAGGCTCTATGTTGGAGCTAAAATTGGCCAATTTGAGTTCTAGGAAACAGCATAAAAGCATATCAAATAAACCATGTATATGCAACTAAACTAGTGTCCAATTGGGCCTTTGTAACATGTTCCATGTGTTAGCTAGGAGATTTTGGTCTTGCAAGAACTCAATATGAAGACGCGGATCGATCCACGGAGACCAGAGTTGTTGGTACTCTCGGATACTTAGCCCCGGAATATGCAGAAAGTGGGAAAGTGTCAACCAAGACAGATGTTTATTCCTTTGGTGTAGTTCTGTTACAGTTGATTACCGGACTGACAATGAATGACAAGATACTTGGAGACAAAAGTCTTGTGGGATGGGTAACAACCAGAAACACAACTTTTTTTTTTTTTTTTTTGTCCAATTCATATACATTCACATGGAAAAAATATTTCTTATGGTATGCGGTTTCTATGGCTTGCTTTTTACAGGCAAGACCACTTCTGAAAGAAAAGAACTACCCGGGTTTAATTGACGAAAGGTTAGAATTCCATGATGTTCACCAGCTCCTTTGGATGGTTCGAGTGGCAGAAAAATGTCTCACCAAGGATTCTCACAAGAGAATATCTATGATTCGGGTAAGTTATTTTTTTTTCCTTAATTGGTACTCTCACACACACACGTGCCTTTACCAAGGTTTGAACTCCTAATCTCTCTTTGGGAAGTAGAAGTCTAATACCTCTAGGCCACTGACTTATTGGTGCAATCTGGGTAAGTTATGTTTGAGCCTAATCTCTACAAACTATAAAACAGCAAGTCAAGGTTGAAAATTGCCTTCAAAAATCACATTTCATTGCATGTTGAACACAATAACATACCCTATAAAAGATGCAAATGGCTATGCTTTGACATGTCTAGCAATATATGTATCTTCATATATATGAACTATTAAGTAATGTAAGCTCCGAAAACCTATACAAATTATTGATCTATTATATATAATATAATGCAAGGAAAGATTTAAAATTCTATTTTATTATAATTCAAATTCTACAACCTAGTTTTTGGTTTATAATCCCTTTTCTCTTCCTTGATATTTTCAGCCTATGTTGAGATCGATGTTAAGCTCTCTCCTAAAATAATCGTACAATCTTTGAAAGTGAGTCTATTTACACTTCTAGTGAGAAAAACCTTAATCTGAGTCATATTTGATTCACTTTTAATTGATATTAAATGTTCGTATCTCTTTTTAAAATAAGTACATTTTCATTATTATAAGATTATATGCTATTATAAATTCTATGATAGCTCAGTCCTATATGACCATTAAAGTTTCATCCAATAGATAATTTTCCTCCTCCATGTATACCTTGAAATATTAATGCATCCATATATATCAAAATATCCTTGAATATGCTCATATAGTCCAACTTGGGGTGCATAAGCACTAATTAGTTTAACTATATTTTCTGATATTACAATTTTTACTAACATTATTCTACCCAATGCTACTAATAGGAAAAAAAAATTATTTTTAAATTCTTATCAACAATTATTCTACTCTATTTATGTCTACATTTTACAGTGTAATAGGGTTTATATCCTCTATTTTTTAGTAGCTCTAGCTTTCTCTTCTACCCTCTTAGGTCTTGTTTGATAACTTTATATACATATATTTTTCTTTCGAAATTTTGAGCAACTGAAATATATGAATGATAATTACATGGTGGGCCATTAGGCCAAGTACAATGGCTTGATTAGCCGTTAATAGAGGTCTTATTTGATAGGTTAATTCAATACTTAATTGTGGACAAATTAAATACTTATTAATTGAGTGTGTTTGATAATGCAATATAGATATCACTTAAAAAATAATTGCTTGTTAAAATCGGATAAAATTCTAAGTGCATGGGACTTCACTTATTACATAATTGTGTTTGATGATAACACAACATAGATAACAATCAAAAAAAAAAAAAAAAAAAAAAAAAAAAATTACCACCTAAAATGGGGTAAAATATATTTTCATTTTTAGTAAAATAAATAGGAACTGTTGTGGATATTTTAATAAAAATCTTATTTATTGTGGTTTAATATTTTTATTAGCCATTTTATTATTATGTTTTACTATACATTATTACCTATATTATTATGTTTTACTATACATTATTATCGTCTTCATTATTACTCTCCGTCAAACTTCTATATTCTCTCTCCTCTGAGTGAGATATATGTATATATTATACACTTCTCAATTTTACATATTTTATGGGCAACCCGTCTTCCTTTCGACGTGTCTACATGATATTCACTTATTATTGAACATTGAGCACTTAAATTTAAATTAAAGAAGTATCAAAGAAATTTTCAATTTCTAACTGCAACTTAAAATTTTCAATGCTTAATCTTTTGTATATCAAATAACACCCTAGTCTGCAACCAGTTGGAGCATATAAAATTATATGATACAACTTTTCAAGTGATCTCACTAATTTCCTACTCGATATTAATGCAGGTACTTAATTATTTGAATTACATAGATCAAGGCAACACAACTAGTGATAATGATTGTATGGAGTTCTCTCCTGTGCTATCAGATTCACAGAATAGCATTGGAGACTGCCCTGGATCAGAAGATTATGCAGCAGCTGGCAAAAATGAAGAATTATCATCATCAGCTAATAACAGAAATCACATGAGTAGGTCACTTTCACCCTCTTATGTATTAACACAAACCTTGTCTGCAAAAAGTTCTGGACAATCCTCTTATGATGTTGGAAAGACTTTTGAAAAAAAGAGGGCAACACAAACGAGTTATAATGACATGGTCATTTAAGTGTGGTAGTCAATCGGTAGCTAACTGCTGTACCTTTTGATCTAGTTTTTCTACAATTTGTATAACATGTAAGTTGTCTTATATATACCACCAGGACTGTAGTCTATGTTACATACTCCTCCATTATTTGGCTCACAAAGTGGTCTGCGGTCGCTGCCCAATGAATGGTTGACCTGAAACGCGGGCGTGCCAGAGTCTTGATGGACTCAAAGATTTCTTGTCAAACTATTCCTATCGGGTTAGGTCACCGACCTAACGTGATTCACGCGAAAGTTGGAGAGCAGGAATGACCCACTCCTTAAGGTTGTTATTGCCCTTAAGAAAGGACTTCAAAACATTGAAGATAGATAGCAATGAAAAGGAAATTAATTGAAAAATAAAAATACTTGAATTTGCAAACCTATATTCATTGAACTTTGGATTGACTACAATGATCGATGATTGAATTACAAGCTCTTGATTGAAATGAAAACTAAATTATTGAATACTGAAATATGAACTAAGTACTAAATTGATAGTGATAAATTGAACTTGAGGAAACAAAAGCTAAGTGCTAAGTGATATGAATGCTGAAGGCTTGAACATTAGAAATGCTGCCGGACTACTTTATTGTGTGCTTGAGTGGGTATCTATACTGCCTTCTATTACCCAATAATTAACTCTAGAGGGGGGGGGGGTGGTATGGAGTCAATGATTACTTTTTGCAATTAATGGAATTCTAAATACAAATATGCAATAAACAAGTGAAGCAAGTAGACAATTTATAGTATTATTGTAAGAAAAATAAAGGTAGAGAAATTGCAAACTATAACACGCCAATTTTTGCGAGGTTCGATAACTCCTACTCCTCGGCTCAAGATCCCTCTTGAGACTTTCCTAATCCACTAATGGATTCTCCTTACGGGTAGAGAGCAAACCTTCACAAGAAGCAAATCCTTGCTTCTCCTTTGATTGCTAAGAGAACAATGTACCTTCTCCTAATCTTCTTTTAGGTCACACCAACCCTTACAATATTTTTGATGTAACAAAGTAATAGTACAAAAGTATCTCTTTGAAGATTATTGTACAAATGTAAGCTCACAAGACTAGAGTAAAAATGAATCAAATAAAGCTCAAGTCTATGATGATGATTGAATGAACAGGAGAAATGATTGCTTGAGTAAATGCTCTCGAATGGTCTTTCAAATGTTCTATCAAAGATAGACATCTTACCTTAATCACTACATACTCTTATATAGAGTCTTTTTGCTATTGAAGGTAAATGAAAGGCACTAATTGTCGGAATATGACTGTTGGAGATAGTTGATAAGCATTAAATGCATTTATATACAGCCGTTATGGGTATTATAGGTGACCAACTAAATTATTACATGACTTGATCTACTCAATTAGATGAGATTCAGATCTCATTTAAACGGTTACATGATCTTGTCTAACCTGATACATGAAAATAAATGCTCAAAAACATTTATCTGGTTTAGTTTAACTGATTGGTTACTTTGTGTGAACTAACCGATTACTTTATGTGATCTGATCGGTTACATGTTTTGATTTAAATGGTTAAATCTTGTTTTATAGAGAACTTATTTCTCTATCTCAATGCATCTGATCGGTTACATCATTCTGTCTATGTAACGACCCAAATCTAAACATCCAAATCGCTAATAGGGTTCTTACCCGAACTCGTGGATACACTAGGGGTAAAATGGTAATTTTACATTAAAGAGGAATAATTTGACCCAAAGTAAGTTAAAGATGGTTTATACAATCCATTATAATCATTCCATAACATTGTAAGAGTATCGAAGGACCTTAGTGCTTTGCCAACCCATGCTCGGTTTAAGAGAAATCCTGACATTATCTAACTTAAACACATATATCTCTTAGTATGGTGGTAATCTAAATATGGCATTAGTATCATTGGAAAACTGACTCAAAATTATTCAATTTGAACTTAAGAATCACCCTATTTGGATTTAAAACGAAGAAGTTATGTTTGCTCGAAATTAGGGGTCCAAAGTTGGAAGTTGCCAAGATAATATGGTTCTGGGGAACTTTAACCAGTTCAGGGTACTTGAACCGGTTCAACATGGGTAGTGTGCCCACGTTTGGAACCTAATTTCACTCTTGAACAGGTTTAAGGGGGTTGAACTGGTTCAACATGGCCAGAATGATAAAAATGGCCTAGAAAAGCCTAATTTGGGTGGAAATGGTTATGGATACCACTTAGGTCCCATGGAGGATCATTAGGGTGTACTCCAACCTATGATAAGCATAATATATATGATATTCAAGGCTCCCGTTACACCTATGCATATGTATATGATAAATCATTCAATTGACTATTTATCCATTTCCCGTCTATTTGAATTATATAGTCAAATTAATTTATTTTCACAAGGACATAGTTCCCAAGTTTAGTTTAATTTTACATAGACCTCATGAAATTTATAATTTAGGATTAAGATTACATGTCCCAAAATGAATATACATAATGTAACGAACCAGGTTTTTCAACCCGGTATGTTACTATGATAAACCGAAGATTGATCCGATAACGGATCTAGGTGCGGAAGCAAGAAACAATTCAATGGTCTCTCAAGGTATAACACACCTCTAAGACACTAAGATGACCTTCCATGAGGTCAAGGAACTCAAAGAAATAAGTACAGAAGCAACGTCTCAAAACAGACTATAATGAGCCAAAAGGTGAAAAGGGTCATTTCTAAAATGAACAGGTTCAAGTGCCACTGAGCACTCCACTAAAAGGACAATGAAAATCAAATCATGATGGACTCAAGAATCACATAATTCGGAGTCCGAACGAAGGAGAAACAACCAAGTGAAGAAAAATGAGCAAAAATCATAAACCAAGGGCAAAATGGTCAACTCACAACAAAAAGGAGTAACTTGACTCAAAATAAGTCAAACAAGTTCCACACAACCTATACTAATCATTTCAAGACATTCCAAGGGGTTCCATGAACATTGGACAAAAATCTTACAAAATGGCCTTTTCCGGTTCAAATGAAAACTGACACCCTCTTACTAAAACTATAATAACTCTCACTATGATTGGAATTTTTATGTATTGTTGGTTTCATTAGAAATATGACTTCAATATCATGAATTTAGGCTCAAGAATCACCCCATTTGGGTTAGAAACGAAGAAGTTATAGCCGTTTGAAATCGGAAAATCAATGCTGAAACAAGGCTGAAGCAACTCTTGGAATCAGCCTAGTTCAGTCGACTGAACTGACCAAATGGTCGACCAAAATGACCAAAAACTGAGCCAAAAACAGGTTTTCAAGGTTTTGATTGTTCGGTAGACCAAAGTGATGCATCGGTCGACCGAAATAGGCCATCGGTCGACCGAAATGGCTTTGAAACAGTGCAAAAGCCTACTGGAAAGTGAGGTTTCAAAAACCTATGAGGTTCGGTCGACCGAACCCACCCATTGGTCGACCAAAAAGGCTCAAAATTGTGCAAAAACCTTTTGTTATGCACCTAAGGCTGAAAGTCAGCTTGAAACTCCCCATGGTAAGTTCAAATCACAAAATATGCAAGTGTGTGTCGATGTGAACATGCACGCAAGTGTGATATCAATATTTAAACATACTACAATGGCCCATGGCCTTATTACACCTCATTTACACAATTTCACATGTCAAACCTCAAAGTTTGGAAAAGTTGCATTTCAATGGTAAAACTTGAAGTTTAATTACATATACTTGAATTTAAAGGTTTCTGGCCCTTGACCTCATTTCATACATATCAAATGGGTTCCAAATAGTGTATCCAAGTACACTTTACATACATAGAGTCAAATATACATGTTTTACATAAAAGGCTAAAAGTAGCATCTCAAGTCAATCTTCATAAGAACTGAAATCTTTAAGCCCTCATGTCATCCAAGCATAATGAGAGTCTCAACTCCACTTCTTGTACCTGAAATATGCCCCAGTATCGTAGGGGTGAGCAAC
>JAOTQH010238754.1:0-12929 GCA_025631255.1 Cornus kousa
AGTCTCTCACTTTAACCAACCATTTTAGAGTGTGCACTAGGGTGGTATTTCCAGCGGGTTAGTGCCCGGAATAACCGTTTAGGTCTTGGTTTTACTCCGAGATTTGATGTCCAAATCTTCCACTATTTGATTTTGCATTCAATTTCAAGTTGACAACCAATGTTTAATTGTGACTTGTGATTTTGGTTACTGGCGATTTAATATTGTTAAGTACATTTATACATTATGATTTTTAATAAATCATTTTAATCTTGATGTTGTTAAGTACATTTATGCTATAATGTTCAACTGTAGCTTAGGAATGATCCTATAGATTCATTTGGAACATAAACGTTAAGTGGCATGACCCACTTTAGTTGTTTCTGCATTTTAGAGTTCAAGTTGATAACTTTGGTAATTTACATATTGTTACATTGTACCTTATACTCCTGTACTGTTTAATTGCATAAAAATGTGATTTATGCTAGAAATGTTTTAAGGTAGTTTGGGATGCTCCTTAGGTCTCACTCTTGACATAAACGTTAGGTGGAATGAACCACAAGGTTTAATTTACACAAACTTGTAAAACGTTAGATCTTTGCATGTTCATTCCCTACGAGTAACTTGTTTACTCACCCCAAAGTTATTGGGTTTTTTTTTAGGCAATAAGACGTGGTTTCGGGATGCACAATTTCCGTAGGTCGTTTTGTTAATTTGAAGTTCTTTTGAATATATTCTTGTTTACATGCAAGTGTTAGCATGTTTAAGTTTTGCTTATAAGATTGTGATACATAGCTAGGTTCAATATGTCATTTTTACCTTATGATATGTAAAGTGTACTTAGATACACTATTTGGAATCTGTTTGACATATATATAATGAGGCCAAAAGTCACAAACTTTAAAGTTCAAGTGTATGCATTTAAATTCTAAGTTTTGCCTTTGAATTGTAATTTTTCTAACCTTGGAGGTTTGGCATGTGATTTCGAGTAAATGATATGTAATGAGGTTATGGGCCATTGTAACATATTTTAATATGTAAAGTACGTTTGTTGGCATGCTTGCACAACGTTAAATTTTGTTTTTGGACCATTTCTGGTGTATAGCAGGTCTTTCAGCACCTTCTCGAGTCATTTCGGCAGACAGAAATGTCATATCGGTCGACTGATGGCTTTTTGGATTTAATTGTACAGTAAAAACCCAGTTTCCAGTAGCTTAAGTACTGTTTTGGTCACAACCGATCAACCGGTTCTTCATTTCGGCCGACCGAAGTGACTTTTCATCAAAATTCTGTTTTTTGGTCATTCTGGGTTCATTTCGGCCGACCTAAATGCCCCAACTCTTTTTCTCCTTACAGTTTTGTATCAGTTTTGTTTCTTTGACTTCAAATGGTCATATCTCCTTCATTTCTAATTCAAATGAGGTGATTCTTGAACCTAAACTCAAGAATTTTGAGTCAAGTTTCTAATGGTACCAATGCCATTCTTAGATTCAAATTATAGTGGGAGTTATTCATATTTTAGTGAGACAGTGTCAGATTTTGTTTAAACCGGGAATGGGAGTCTTGTAGGATTCTTGGCCAAAGTTCTTAGAACCCCTTGGAATGTTGTGAAATGATTAGTTTAAGTTGTATGGACCTCATTTGACTTACTTGGAGTCACATTTCCCTTCTTATTTATAAATTGACCATTTTGCCCTTGATTAATGGATTTTGCCCGTTTTGACTCTCCTTGCTCTTTCATTCTCTTTGAGTTCTGTGGCTTCATGGAAGGCCACATTAGTGTCTTAGGGATGATTTATATCTCTAGAGACTTTGGTTTTATTTTTCGCTTCCGCATTTCGGATCCGTTACCGGGTCAACTTTTGGGTCATCACTGATGCTCCGGCTTGCAAAGCATGGGCCGTCACAATGTAGCTTCCTCAAGCTATCTCAAGAGACATCTCATAAATGTAAAATGGCAATGCTACCCCTGGAAGCCCCTATAATGCACTGAGCACTCTAGAACCACTTGAAGCTTACTAAAATGGTCTTGTGACTGCTTTTTGACATTTAAATGGGCAAACCCTAATTCAAAGACAGGACCAACAACATTGATTGACCATCTCTTTCTTTAACTTTAAATTCAGTTTGCATGGTATGAGAACCTAGAGAACAAATGCTTGGTATTCTTAGTTTCCATCCAAGTATATAAATTGTATTTATTTCTGTTTTATTGAATTCTTTGCAAACCCAAATACACCCTGTTCAAGAACCAAAACAGAGTTTATAGTTCCACAAATTATACCAAATGTGTTCAAAAAAGAATAATGATTTCTGATAGAGCAAGAGGAACACTCTGTTTTGTATATGGATAGGCCTGGCATTTAAAGCGCCCAAATTGCAGTTTATGATAAAATAAATAAATAAAATAAAATTGGAGAATATTCTTTGTGTACGTGACAGAGGGGAGGTCTTTGCTGACATTTAAAGGAAACATGCAATGCAGAGTGCCAAACCAAAAAGGAGAAGCTTATGGAAAGTTGGCCCCCTTTTTTGCTTTGGAATGATCACATGCCCCACAACCCATTATGCAGAAGCCAATTCAATGACAAAACTATCCAACATGCCAACAAAAGGCATTTCCTTCCACATATTTATTATCCACCATCAATGTGGATAGATCCCTACCTTTCTCTTAAAGACTCGTCTCCATCACAAGATTCAAAAGAAAACCAGCCAGAGGAAGCATGTTGTGTGTGTAGCCATCTGTGGGGATTTGAAATTTTGATGCCTTTATTTTTTCAAAGCAAATGTCTAATTATTTATTTATTTATTTATTTGTTGTTATGTTTTTTACAAGTCCAAACAAACGGTAGACTCACAATATTGTTCAACAAACTTCTTTTTATGACAACAGCGATTATACTATTTGAATTAATGTGCATTGAATGTTTAAAACAAATATTGTTATTTTAGAGATATCCCTATTTACATTTTTAAGTTGTTTTGTATAGACTGTTTTGACAATAGTATCACCCGCTTTGTACCCTAGTCACACTACTTATGCCATACAAACTACCTATGCCAACTTTTGTTATATCCATGTTCAGGAAGGAAAAGTACTGGACTAATGCTGATCTCACTAGCTTTCACTTAAAATAAATAAATAAAAATAAAAATTAGTAATAATCATAATAATATAATATAATATAAAAATAAAAATAAATAAACAAAACTATTTACAATAGGTAAGCTCAATTAGACCTGCTACTTCAACTGTGAGACCAATCTGGCACTATTTCATATATAGGTTGTCTAATAATTAGGAATGTGAATTAGTATGAGTGTGTGTGTGTGTGTGTGTGTAAAGTTGTATTATTGTCCTATTTGTTGTGATGGTTGGTAGAGCTACAAGTGGGACATTAAAGCATTTTAGCTTTACTAGCTTTCACGTACACCAGAAGGTTTGTCAAGACTATTAGCTAAATAGCAATTATCATTTGCACAATAAATTGGATTGGTCACACCTGAACAAAGGTGATGATGGGTATGAGATTAGTGTTTTTAATCAAGATTGAAATCGTTGGGTGTTGATGACAGCGAAAATAATCCTCTTTTAATGGTTTCTTCCATTTTCAGATTGGTATATATTAAGGACTGGTGCCAAAAATTATGATTTCAGATTTTCTAAGTAGGGAAAGATGATAATGGTATGGGAAGAAAACTAACCAGGGTGGGGATGTGAGGAATGGTATGGGAAGTAATCTAACCAGGGTGGGGGTTAGGGGAACATAAATATGTATGTACCCATGTATAGGAGGAAATGGTTCTTTAATCCCACTTTAATTGTCTTTATTTTGTCTTAAAATACTTATCTCTCTTAAAAATTCCAAATAAGATAAATAGATATTTTTAAAATCATTGAACTTAATAAAATGTCAAACTTTAACTTGAAAAGGATAACATATATACTAATTTTAAAAGTGAAACATGGGAGTTGTGTAGTGGAAAAGGATTTTGAAAAATAGTTTTAGAAAAAAAATTAGAGGGGATTATCACGTGCTACTTTACCGATTGCTCTTAATTAAAATTATTGAATAAAGATCAATCACACAACAAAATAAAATGCAAGTAAAGTTTATAATGAAACCGGATTTTAGTAAAGAAATCAATCAAAAAAATCTTGGGGATTTTTACGTTTTCCCAAATGCCACTATATATGAAGTAAAATACACTAAAATTTGACTCAGTCTCACACCCCTTCACTACATGAAAACTAGGATTTGCGACCTCCCATCTAACAGCTTATGACGTCAGACTTACTCCTTAAACCTTGTAGAAGGATTGCTAGAGTAGATCAATAACACTCCACAGATACTTTGACCCCTTCAAAGTGTGATCGCCCTTCAAATCAAATTTTGATGTAGAAGGAAGAAATTCCACTGATGATATTAAGTTCTTACTCAGATCAGAATAAGAACACCACCCTAAATCACTCTTGTATATAGTGTGTATGTTCTAAATGAAAAATAAACTCTCAAAAAATTCTCACAAAGTTGGCTCTCAAATAAAACATAATTTTGTATGCAAAAAGACATAAAAATCTAGAAAACATGTATTTATAGACTTTTGAAAGCCTAATTAAACTTGAAAAACAAGTCATTTTTGTGTATGATCATTAATGCAAAAGTCTATTAAAAAAGAAAAAGCTAAATCATACTATAATTGAAATTTCCATTTTGGTCTGTAGAGGGCAACCGGTTTTGTGGGGGTGGAACCGGTTCTACTTGGCTAGAATGTTTTTGTATAAAACGATTTATAAAAAGTTTCAACTGCGCAAGGGACGGAATCGATTCCTGAGAGGCAATTTGGAAAAACAACTTACGCTCTAAATTTTTTTCTAAATGCATAAATCTAGAAACATGTGAGTGTCCTCACACACACTTACTTTACTGATACGTTGTTCTTCTATTCATGGAGTGTATCAAAGTGTGGACACGATCATCTTCATTTGTGCATCTGATTTTGAGTCTTAAAAATAAAATAAAAAATTTAATTACAATTCAATCAGACTTGTTTTCACATGGAAATATGCCAATTTTTTTTTTTTTTTTTTTGAAAGGTAAAATCAATATATAAATATAAAATATAACAGGCCTAGAGGATAGACCAGGGTACAAGCATGGAGTTACATAGGAAATATGGCCCAAGGAGCCACCAACCCAAGAGGAAAATAAAACTCAAAGGCCCAACAGTCCAGAAAAAAAAAATCATAATACATTAATTGCATGTGCTCTTAAAAAAATTTACTCCCATAAAAGAATAATAAGAGAGAGTGAATATATATGTAGACACACAAATACATATACATTTATATATTGAAAGAAAAATGATATAAATGTCCATTAAGATTTTGTACCAAGTTCAAACTGATGTGACATCTATTAAGTGGAATACTTAAAGATGACAGTAAGTCTATTTTTATCCGTTTTACTAACTAGTCCTTATTGGATGGACTCTATTCATTGAAATCACAGAAACCTATCAATTTTTGTATCATTACTATATTGAAATGTTTATATAATAATGCAAAATAACATCAAATCCTTATTTTATAAATTAAATGAATGCAGAATGGAACATAACTCAAGTATTTTTTTAATCACAAAATTTATAATATAATTTTTTCTCATATATATATAAAATAAATGCATGAGAATATATATATATATATATATATAATAATCTGTCATTTCTACTTTTCTAGCAAACCTATTCAAAAATGTCCTAAAAATGTTAGTAGTAGCCATGTGTTAGAGACAAGTATTCATAAACAGTAGTCCTTCTTAAAACAGCTTAAATCAGAGAGGTATTTTTATTGAATAATATTTGACAATACAGGCATGCTTGATTTGATCAAAACACACATGCAGAAGCACGCTTGATTCCATCAAAACGCACATAAAAAATAAAAACACCAATGCAGACAAGATAAGTAAAAATTAAAAATTATTATTATTATTATATATATATATGCATATATAATATATATGTATAGATAGAGAGAGAGAGAGAGAGAGAGAGAGAGTTGCATGTCACCAGAGCCTAAATATTCCATGAACTTTTACTTTTCTATTTTCTTCTTCGTTCACAGATCCCCCACTCACCATCATTACCAAAACCTCATCATTTCCAACTCCACTTTTATATTTTTTGGCCCTCTGGTTCTCGAATTCATTAATATATTTGCACTGTATATATATACAAACTTTCTACCTTTCGATCATTATATATATTTACATCTATCAGTGATCACTTGGTTTACTACATAAAGGGTAGAACCACGAATTGACTTGGGAATCACCTTTTAGTTCTCAGTACCGCCCTGTCCCTGCCCATCTCTCTCTCTCTCTCTCTCTCTCTCTCTCTCTCTCTCTCGTCGAGCTAGTTAGCATAGAACTCAAAAGCATGCGTACACATGGCATGGGAACCACAAAACATAAGAGAGAGATAGACACCTAATATTATTTGATTATTCTGGATTATATGGTCTAATGCAATCAAAACTCTTCATCCAAAAGTACGAGTGTATTATAAAGATGGGAAATTTCACTTTTGATGACTGTGTCAGTTGTAGTTGGTACTTGTATTTCAAGTCTATAGAAGAAACTTGAACATTAATTTTGATCGGATTAAAAGACAGATTTAATTAACTTATAATCGCGGACCATATATGGTTGCTGATTTGAATGCTCCCTCTAATACACCTTAACCCAATAACTTAAAGTTAGGTTGAGACATAAGTCTCGTCATAAGATAAAAGGATAATGTTTTCGAGTTCAAAAGTCGGATAAGTATGATTAATTTATTTAAGTGACGACTAACATCATCATGAGTGTCCGACTCTCAGACTTCCTATCATTACTCAAAAATAAAATAAGTGAGATTAAAGAAGACGAGTGAATGCAAAAATAAATAAATAAGGGAAAGAAATGAAGCTTAGCCTAATGGTAAAGACTCTCACCGCACATCTTAAAAGTCTGAATGTGAATTATGGAGTGCTGTAAAAGGTCGGACACCGAGAAGCTTTACGTCGGGGGCTCATTTTTCTTTTTTCTTTTTTCAGTTGAGGGCCAACCCACTAAGTCTCTATCCTTAGAGCAGCCCCAGATTGAGAACATAGGCCCAAAAATTTACAACCCAAAGAAACAAAGCAGTAGGCCCAGTTGAAGGCTCAAAGAAAAAGGAATGGAGAATGGACCATACCCTTATGGACCCCAGACAAGAAGAACTGGGCCCAAGCCATCCACAATACTCATGAATTTTGTAAATTATTATTTTATTTTTTATTTTTTTATGTTTTGTATTAAAAATAAAAAATAAAAAAATAAAATTCATGTTTTAAATGCACCTGGCATTGTTGGAGGAGTGTCCAATACATCTTCCCTTGTGAGTTCCCCTATTTTAGTTCTTTTTAATATGATGGCAATATAGCTAGTTTCCCTCATCTAATAGTTAGTTAGATAGGTCCATCCCTTGAGGAGGTAAAAGCTAAAAAAAAAAAATAAGACAAACAATTATGTAATGGTTAGTTTTATTTTTCTTACAATAATACTTACTTTTATGATTAATTTTTTTTGGTCAATTCACTAGTCTCATGTTACATGTTAAAAATAAAAAAAAGGGTGTTAAGCCATGTGTCCGAATTAAAATCATGTTTTAAATTATTGCATGTAGCATTGTTCGAAAATGGTCAATTTTTTTCATGTGTCCAATTTTAAAATTATCAAGGGCGCGCTTTGTAATCTGATAGTACCTCCTCTATCTTTCAAAGTAAAATGTAAGAGTTCAAGACTTCAAGTTTCCATAAACAAACAAGTGAGTCAATTTCTTTCCGATATAAAAAAAAAAAAAAAAAAAAAAAAAAAAAACAAAACAAAACTAATGCAATTGATATTTTTAGATGAGATGCTGAGCTCAAAATATGTCAAGATGTTCTCATCAACAGTATTAAAGTTAATAAATAAAAATAAAAAATAAAAAAACCAGTAGAAGAGAAAATACAATTGAGCTTTCAACTTCGGAATCCACCCAATTGAAGATAAAGGAGGAAGAGATAATACAATTGAACCAAATTTTCAACTTCAGAATCCACCCAATTGAAGATAAAGGAAGAAGATATGAGATGATACACTTGGGCAAATTTTCAACTTCATAATCCACTCAGTTGAAGATAAAGGACTTGAAAGGGAGAAGAAATTTTTTTTAAAAAAAAAAAAACATATGATAACATTTTAGCTACTAACAAGTCAACCCTAAATTCTCACACACCATCTGTTAATTGTCGACCACAATGTTTACTTGGCATGGTAGCAAAGACAAAGTCCATAGGGCTCTGAAGTTCCGTGCAATGTCTTTGCCCTCACTCCTCAGATAACATATATGAAATCCATAAGAAAAGGACCACTAGCTGTTCTAAGCAATAAAATTTAAACTAGTAAAACTTTTTAAATAATAATAATAATAATAATTCATTGAGCCAAATGTACAAGAAATTCAAGTTCATAATCAGCCCAATTGAATAGGAGAACTTAAGGCTGTTGCTTCCATTATCAGCTCCATATGCCAATACCATTGTTCTATCACTTGGCCTTCAAATGAAGTAATCAATCCATCCCCAAAACATCTCTTTATAGACCACTACCCCTCACCTAAAGGTTCCCCTAATTGCCTCTCAGTCACATCAAGTTGATTATCCTTAATCATTTTGTATGCTTCATACAACAAGGACTCCGAGTACAATAAATATAAATATATATATATATATATATATATATATATCAATTGATAATATTTTCTTTTCAATTTTAAGTAAACCAAATTATTATTTTTATTTTTATTATTATTTTTTTAACACCAAACAAACCAAACTAACATACATAAGAAGGAATTACAAAATCTGATATGATAGCATTTAACAACCATGAAGGCCATATGCTTCACTGCAAATCGCCACATTCGGCTTTAAAAGCATGTTTACTCACTAAATGAGCAACCAAATTACTACCATGAGGAACCCATGCAAGTGAAGAACCAACACAATCCTTAAGCAGGAGAGAATGTCACTGAAAACAACACGAAGAGCATGCATCGAAGCTTCTACTAGTTTTTGCAAACAACAAAGCAATGATCACCCTCTTTGCCTTACCCCAAATAATAATAATAGATAAATAAATATAAATAAATAAATAAATTCATCACCCTCTTTGAAAAGTGGATTGATTTGAAACCATTTTCTTCACAAGGCTGTATCCTTTCAAATATCTTTAGTCCTGATGTTATTCATAAATTATCTTATAAAAAATAAAAGAATAAAAGAATGGAAAAATATTATATTGTATTGAATTACTGAAAATTACATAAAGGACGTCCTATCTATATGAGAAGGTTTGGGGTTAGATGAGTGATGAACAAGTAATCTATAGATAATAATATGGTAGGTGTAATCATATATGGTAATTTGTAGTATACAACAAACCTAGGTGGTAGGTAAAGGGGTAACCTTGTAATCTAAGGTGAATATGAACCCAACTTAAGATTAAAGGCTAGATCATGAAAGTAGTCTAACGAAAATTTGGCGGAGATAGGTTTTCACCCATGATGTAGATGAAGGCACAATTAACAGCTAACGTGGCAGGTGACATAACACTATCACTGCCACCACTCTTGACTACGTCTGACATGACAACTGTCGTGGCAGGTGACGTGACACTACTACTGGCATCGCTGTTGGCTATGTCTGACATGGTAACTATCCTGGTAGGTGACGCACTACTGTTAGCACTGCTGTTGACTATGTCTAAGGATGAAGCATTGATGAGGCAGAATTATGGCACTATTACCATGAAACTACGATAATGTGTCTTAAAGGTTGATTAGGTGGTCAAATAAGGCTTTTGCTTATTATGAACTTAAGATTGAAGGGTGCGATGCAGAAGTATAAGTTTGAAGGTTGATCATCGTAGAGGATGGGACTAATGGTGCCATCCCTGGTGGTGACTACGATAAACGGGTAGATTATTTATCGGAGATCGAACAGTTCTGATAGCATGTTAGAAATAAAGGAATGGAAAAATATTATATTGTAATAAATTGATGAAAATTACATAAAGGTCCTATATATAAGAAAAGATTAAGGGGTATATGAGTGATGAACAAGTAACCTATAGATAGTAATATGGTAGGTGTAATCATATATGTTAATTTGCAGTATGCAAGAAACCTAAGTGGTAGGTAAAAGGGTAAAATAGTAATCTAGCATATCTAATCTAGTAGATGGAATTTTATGCAGCTCTTAACCTGAAAAGTGAAACTGAAAAGATTGATTCATCAAAATCTTGAGCAACACAAAGGAAATGTAGCAATAACTGCACATTCTCTTGCTAATATAAATGGGCGACATGTTCATCAATCCAAAATCTAAATGCTAGAAGACCTGTAGAGTTTAATTATCAAATATGTGATGTTCATGAACACAAGGGGAATATATATATATATATATATATATATGGAAAGTAAAATGTTTATAGAACATTACCATCCATGACTCCAAGTTTGAAGGTGCATATTTGTAACCAATGGTCTTGCCATAATTAACGGGCTTATATTGAGAAGAAAAACATTTTCTGGCGACAATTAACCTGACCTAATGTTGGCACCAAAACTTGGCAGCCATCTTAAAGTGAAAAATATTTTCAACATGGCACTATGAGGATTAGCCATATAGAAATTATTGGAACAAATAAGAAGATGACACATGGAATTATTGTAAAAGTCTTAATCGGTGGTCGCACTTTGTGCACTTCAATAATAAAACCACACTAGCTATAGCACAAATTCACGTAGAAAGTGGCTAAGTAGGGGTATCAATCCACGAAAATTGTGAAACTTATGGCAATCAGATTTCAAAGGCTAATTTTAAGCTTGTTAATGTCACAAGATGGTTTGAAGATTGGTTATTTGTTTGTTACTTGGCATAAAATTAAAATAGAATTATATCAAATGGTTATGAAAATGACATTTTTTAATGGAGACTTGAATGAGGAGGTATACATAAAATAACGTGAAGATTTTCAGTTAGATAAGGAAGACCACTTGGTTTGCAAACTCAAGTAATTCATATATAGGTTAAAATAAACCTCACGTTAGTGGTATTACAAATTTCATAATGTTATCGCTTCTTTTGGGTTTAAAAAAAAAAAAAAAACATCGTTGATTGATGTATATACTTTAAGGTTAGCAGGAGAAAGTTTATTTTCTTGATCATATATGTTGATGGTATTTTGCTTACCAATTATGACTCAAGGTTGGTACAAGAAGTTAAAAAATTTCTCTCTAAAAATTTTAATATGAAAGATAGGGGTGAAACATCCCGTGTCATTGAACTAGAAATTTATAGGGATGGTTCCCAAGGATTAATTAGGTTATCCTAAAAGGCCTATATCAATAAAGTTTTAGAGAGATTTCAAATGATGGGTTTTTCTTCAAATGTTGCTCCAATTGTGACAAATTTAGTCTAACTTGGTGCCCATGAAATGATTTGGAAAAGGGAAGAGATGAAAATCATTCGTTATACATCTGTAGTAGAATACCTAATGTATGTGCAAGTATACACTTGACCAAACATTGGATTTGTAGTAGGAATATCACGTGCATACCAGAGTAATCTAGAGATGGATCATTGGAGTGCTGCAAAGAAACTGATGCGATATCTACAAGGGACAAAGGATTGCATGCTGAAATACAAAAGATTAAATCTTTTGGAAGTGGTTGGATATTCTTATTCTAATTTTGAAGGATGCATTAACTCTAGAAAGTCAACATCGGGATATGTATTCCTCTTTGCATGGGGAGCTATCATATGAAGAATTCAAATAGAAATCAGTCACTTCCTCTATTATAGAAACGGAGTACGTAGCATATCATAAGGCTACGACACAGGCCTTATGGTTACGAAATTTTATCACAAACCTTCAAGTTGTGGATTCCATCATTATACCATTGAGAATCTATTGTGATAGCTGTGGTTCATTTCTGTACCTACAATGCAAGTGAGAATTTAAACAAGTAGATTAATATATAGTTCCATGTTGTTAAAGTCTGAGTTCAGAATCATCAAGTATTGGTAGATGACATAGGAAAAAGGTTACTGGTCGCAAATTTTATGACAAAGGGTTTGCCACCCAAGTTGTGTTTGATTTACTAAGACACTTTAAAGTTTACAATTGCA
This sequence comes from Cornus kousa, assembly GCA_025631255.1. Taxonomy (NCBI): domain Eukaryota; kingdom Viridiplantae; phylum Streptophyta; class Magnoliopsida; order Cornales; family Cornaceae; genus Cornus; species Cornus kousa. The sequence continues at coordinate 12,248 of JAOTQH010238754.1, forward strand.
TTTATATTATGATGATTTTTAGTATTTATTTATCATTTTAAGGCTAGGATACGTAAAGTTTATAAATGAAAAATTATCCTTTCGGATAATAACATAGGTCCTTAGAATAGGCTTTTGGGGGCTTATTTATACAAATAGTTTATTTGGACAATAAAGTTAACTTCCTTAAATAGTTTTTCAAAATAACTATTCATAAAGTACACCATATAAATATGTTTATCTAAGCAAAAAAAAAAAAACATTGTGATATAATGATACATAGAAGGTAACACTCATATATGGAGTGTTATTTCTGCCACGATTATATACAATGACATTCCCAGACAAAGCCTTAGTACTCAAAACTATAAAGAAAATAAGTGTGTCAATATTGGCCAAGTGGGAGAACGTTAGACACGTTTATTCATAAAAAGTGATGTGGCCTATATTGCCACATTATATTAGCATTTTGACACAATACATCGACTGATACCATTGTAGTTTTGGGAAGTTATGGTGGTTTTATAACCACTATTATGTATTTGAATAAATAGGGATTCATACGTTCTCCTTGAAGAGGTCCCATACCTAACAAGTATAGGAATGTAATGACCCAAATTTTCACAGGTAAATTTTTTCCGTTGTCCTTTCCCTTCTGGGATTGGTTTCTCGTTGATTAGTGTCATCTTGAGTGCTCTGGAGT
>JAOTQH010238763.1:0-12928 GCA_025631255.1 Cornus kousa
GACTGCAGCTGAAAATTTCCTATTCGATGGTTCCAGGTTGGAACCATCGATGGTTCCAGCTTGGATCGATCGATGGTTTTAGCTGATGTGTGATTGATCACACTGTTGGTTGGATCGATCGATGGTTCCGACTGATATGTAAATGATCACACTGTTGATTGGATCGATCGAACTTGTCGCTGAAGCTATAAAAAAATAGATCTAAAGCTCATTTCAAACCAACTCAGGCTGTGCTTGAAAGGGGAAATCTTAGGGCCAAGTTCTCACATTTTTAGGCTCAAAAAGCCTTATATATAAGAAGGATTGAACCATTTTTGTAGGGAGATTCATATTTTTACATTGGAATTTCTATATTGTTATAGTTTCTCTTTCTAGAAAGTTAGAGATTAAGGTTAGAAGAAAAGAGGGAAGTGGAGGCACATCTCAAGATCACATCTCTAGATCCATATACTCTCACTCTCTAGAGCTTTAAAGAAGAATAAGAAGAAGAGGAAGAAGAATATGGAGCCATGTTTGGAGCTTGCCCTTGAGGGCTTCATGACCACATCCACCTCTTTAATGATTGGCTAGGCTCTTTACTTAGGGCTTAGATGAGTCCCAAGTCTTGTGTAATCTAAACCCTTGTATTTCTATTTTTGGGGATTTATATATTTATTGTTGTGATTAGTGGTTAGCCTTGTGATTATTGATTTAATTCTTCTTAGTAATTCTCTATTTTAATTACATGTTGTGTTATATGTGATTATTTGGGAATTGATCTCCACACTAGATTCTCTATGTTGGTTGCATGTCTATGTGTGATTAGTTAAGGATTTAGTGATGGCTAAGCTTGGTTTTCATTGAATGGGTTTGTAAATTAATTTAATGGATTATGCTTACACTTGATGGGTTGTTCTACAATTTAATTCATGTTTGTAGGTAGGTTGACAATCTTTTCTTGGTTTGATACCCCACACTTATTATTGCAAATTCCATGATTCTCTAGATTGATGTGTGCTCTCATTAGACCCATTTGTTAACTAATTGATGGATTATGCCTTTGTCTTGGTGGGTTGTTCTACACTTAGTTTACTTGTTGGTTAGGTAGACAATTTACTCTTGCATTAGATAGTTCACACTTTTACATGCAAATTGTGTTTATGTTTGTGGCCACATCTTGATTGTAACAATGTATTCTCCATTAATGGAAAATAAGTGGTTAATTACATGAGCTTAATGGTGATTCCAACACCCTAAAACCTCTCTTCATTTCTCTTAAATCCTTATCTCTCACTAGTTTACTTTAATTGCATTTTAATTTCATTGCACTTTAGTTTAATCAACCAAATCCTCCTTTGCAATCATTTGATACATTAGAGTCGAAGTTAAATTCCAACACGTATAATCTCTATGGACGATCTTTACTCGCTATACTTCATTAGTTATAGTAGTGGTTTTTATAAATGTAAATTTAACTAGAAAGGCTTCCAAAATCACTTTCATATTTTGACCTTGCGAAGTGACCTAGAGCATTAAAAAGTCCATTTTCTAAACACATAGGAAGGGGCTCGTCAATTGTAGCAAGGTATTTCAAACTTCTATGAGGTAGGATTGTCGAACCCTCAATTTTTTTACCTTTAGTGAATTAATTCTCTTCATTTTGAGCTGCAAAGTGTGCAAAAACTGAACTGAAATTCTGTGTAAATTCTGAAATGTGTTTGGCTGAAATTACATGCTGATGTTCTACCCAAATTCATGTAAATTCAAAAGTTATCTTTTAGAGATGAATTGATATTATGATAATATAGTTAATTATATTTCATTGAGAATTAGTTTCACACAATTTGGTTGAGAAATGAATTTACTAAGAATTTCTGAAGTTAGAGTCATCTTGGTGGAAATTCTGGTTTGGAGGTAGAATTTTTCCGAGTTTACTCACCAAAACTGCTTTAAATGGTGAGGTATTTTGGTAAAGTAAAATTTTATTTTGAAAATATGGTCTTTAAACTTTCAATGATCTTTGGATTCATTCAATTTAGATGAGAATTGAATTTTTCATGATTTTTCAAAGTTAGAAGCTATAGGCTGGAAATTTATTTCTGGACAGAATTTATTCTGAAGTTAGATGTCAAAACTATTCCAATTGGGAAAGGATTTTGTGAAACTAAATTGATACTTTCAAATTATAGTGTTTAAGCTTTCATTGGGTTTTGGAATCACTTAATTTGATAAAGAATTGAAATTGTTATGAATTTTTAAAGATGAAGGTAACAAGCTGAGAACGAATCTGTTTTGCAGATAGAAACTTTGGGGCGTGACACAAATGTGCATTTATCTTGCATGGTTTTGGGGATTAGTTTGAAATAGTTATGAGAATTGAACGGCAAGAGCAAGTTTTATGTTCGTGGTTGGTTTAGAAGTATAACTGTGGAAACCAGACGGTAAGGGGATGACTTGCGTCCATGTAGTTAGTAGAATCTAGAGGAGACATAGGGAAATACCCTATGGGTGGTTGAGTCGCTAGGCCCCAAATGATGCATTGGAGATGACCTAGACCAGGGATAGACGACCAATCTTCTCTTCGTGGTGCCGGGGGGATGACTCGGGTCGGGTTATACTAATTGTTGACGGTGGGATTGTGGATGGAAATTGATAGAAATGGGGAGAGACATAGATATGGCGTGATAGTGGTATTGGCATTAGCATTGTATTGCACTCCATGTTATTATATCACGTGATATTATTTTTTCCCGAGCGTGTATGACCCTATTATCTTATATTTGTTCTATGTGTGGATTCACTGAGGTATTAAGGAGTGCGCTTTAGGTAACTCCCGCTGAGCTGTGGTTGTTCATTCCTATTTTATACATATCTTTTCAGATCAGGGTAAGTATGTCCTATAGGATGCTCCTCCTCAGCTGTAAATAGAGTCGGGGCTTGTGGTTGTGTTGTTTCTTCTGTATAACAAACCATGTACAATAATGAGACAATGTGTTGTATAAAGTTAGCTTTAGTTACATCCCTATTTTGTAATAAACTTTATTAAAGACTCTCAGACTTTACAGTTGTAAATGACGTGTCTTATTTACATGTTCATTATATGATATAGAAATGGAAATGGACAGGTGGATGATGTGTATGTGGAATAGACATGGATATTAGTAAGTGAGGTTGTGGTTTAGTCTTGTGGTGAGTTCACAATCCTAGACTATGGTCTAGGGGTGTGATAATAAACTCACATTTCGTATCAGAGTCAATCTCTATACATTGAGTTGATCTTAGTGGAAAGTTTTTTATTGTTCTTTTAAAAAAAAATTGTTTCATCATGTCTTATACATTAAAAAAGGGTGGATCTAATCAACGTAGCCTTTTTATTTAAAGGAGACAATTATGACAATTATAATTTTTGGAAATAAAAAATGAGAGCTTATTTACAAAATTCAAGAGGTAAAGTCTGGTCTATTGCTGAGACATGTTATACACCTCCTACTGAGGAAAATACTATGAATGGTAAGGTTGTTCAGGTTTTAAAAGATACTTTCTCTTTTACTGCACTTGAATCTGTGCGTAATGATGTTAATGGAAAAGCTTTATATGCAATTATAAATTCTGTTGTTCCGTCTGAATATGCTAGAATTTTTGATTCTTAAATTGCTAAAGATGCTTGGGATATTTTGCAGGTTACTCATGAAGGGACATCGAAAGTAAAACTATCCAAAGTCCAAAGGCTTTCTCATAATTTTGGGAACATTGTGATGAAAGAAGATGAATCCTTTTCTGATTTTTATTCTAGTTTTCTTGAAATTATTTCTGAACTTTGTCACTTAGGCAAAAGAGTTAGTGATAAGAAAATTTGTGAGAAAATCTTAAGGTCTTTACCTAAAAGATTTCATATAAGGGTAGAAACTATCACTGAACACTGGGATTTGTCTAGTTTTAAAGTAGATGAAGTTGTAGGTTCATTGAAAAATTCTGAGATGTAAAATTTTGATCTAAATCAAAAAGAAATGAATCCTACTTTATTAAAGTCAACTCAGGTTGATATTTCTATTGATGAAAATTCTAATGAAGATGTGACTTTTATAACTAGGCAATTTAATCAGTTTTTGCAAAGACAACAGAGGAGAAGGAATGGCAATGGGACAAATCCTAGAAATTTTGACAAAAGATCAAAATTGAAGATAACTAAAAAAATCTATAAAAAAATTAAAAAATAAAATAAAATAAAATAAAAAAACAATGAAAGTAACTCAAAATGTGGTGGCAAAGGTCACTCAACAAATATTTGTCTTAGTCTAAAGAAAAAACAAAATGATAAGAATAGAGGGAAAGCAATGAAAGTTTCTGTTTCTGAGAATTCTACTTTTAGTGATAATAAGTCTTCTCAGGATGATAAAAATGATTTTTCTTATATAGCTTTTCTTGATAAAGGTCCTCATATTGTTTCTTTCTCTGATTCTAACATTTTAGATGATGAAGCCAATGAAGTTCATAATGAACAAATTCAAAAGGATGACAATGATGGAGAAAAATTGAAGAAGATGTTCGAAGAAACTATTGAAGTCAAATTGGCTATCAATAAGTTAGCAAAGGAGCTTATACAAGCTAAAGAAAAATATGATGATCTGAGAAAACAGATTGATGAAGGAAAAAGAAAGACTTTTGAAAGCAATTCAATCATATCTGATCTCAATGAAAATGTTAACACTCTTGAAGAAAAGGTAAGTAATGCTAACGCTTTGAAAGAATATCTTATTCTGAGAATTGAATATAGTGAACTTGAATTGAAAACAACACAGGATAAACTGATAGGTTTTACTACTGGTCAAGTCAAACTGAATAAGATGATAAACATTAGTAAGAATGTGAATGATAAAATTGGGTCAGGTTTTGTTAAAGGTTTATCTAGTAATCAAGGTAAAATAGTTTTTGTGAAATCTGTTGATCATACTGTGCCTGATCCTAGTTTGGTTGATTCATTACTTTCAAATATGTCATATGTGCCTAAATTATTGCGTTGCACTTTTTGTGGTAAAAATGGACATGACCAACATTCATGTTTTCACAGGAAAAAGAAAGATTTTTCTAACTTTCATTCTTATGATGTTCAAGCTAAGAAAAGGGTGCATTCTAAAAAGAAAAAGAATTTTGGTTCACCTAAAAACTTTAAGGCTAGAAATTTGCCTAAGAAAGATGTAAAATCTGAAAAATCTTTTCACAAAGTGAGAGTGAAGACTGTGTGGATCAAGAAAGATGATTTAGTCAACTATGTACCAATTGAATCCTTGGAACTATTTTCCAAAAGGATATTGGATACTAAACCTTTAAACTAAGTCATAGGGTAATTAGTGATCATGGATTGTGTTAATTGAAAAAATTTGTTGCTATTGGATCACTTTTTAGGATTAGGGTTTGGTTAAGGTTTTGAGACATTGAAATATTTTTTATGATAATATATGTGAAAATTCTTTCAGTTGAATTTATGATCTCTCTTTGAATGCAAATTGAGACACATGATGATTTGATAAATATAGATTCTTGATTTATAATCTATACAATAAAAAATAATTTGCTTTAATTAAGAGATTTTTAGACTTGAATCTTTTAAGTTCATATTTTTTTGAGCACTAGTCTGTCTCTGAGTAAATTGATTGCAAATCATTAGATAGTTGACTAGGTTATATTGCTAATAAAAACTATAAAGGTTATTGTTTAAAAAAAATAAAATAAAATAAAAATAGGAGCATGAAAATAAAAATAAAAATATTCAGCATGAAAAGAAAAATTAAAATTAGTTGAATTCTTTGTTTAAAAAAATGTTACCTATTGAGTCTGGTAGAAAGCTCCCATCAAACTTTGAAGTAGAGGTATTTGAGTAAAAAGAAAAGTGGAGACAAATTGAAATAGAGAATTGTTGTCCGCTCTTTAAAGTGAAAGCCACCTTACTTAGAAAATTTGTTCAAAACAATCTTATCTTGATACTTTTTGATTTATTTGATTTAGATGATGATTTAATGAAAATTGATGAGATTGCATTTCACACACACTTATGAACTTGCTAGATGTAAAATTTGCAAGTTAAAATTTATGTTGTGATTGCTTTTTGAGATTTAAAATATATTAAAAATTATGTAGAGTAATACATTTGCATTTATAAATATTCTTCAAATTCTCTGGAAAATTTGGATCATGTGTTGCCTTGAAATTTCATGATTAAAAGTCTTAGTTTTTTTTATATTAAACTTTAAAAAAAAAATGAAAATTTTCAAAAATCCAAAAAGATTTTGTTTTCCTTAGGTTTTAGGAATTTTCGGCATTTTTGTGTCCATTGTTTTCTAAGTGTGATCCATTGAAAATTTTTGAAGAAGATTGAACAGTTAATTGCTCTAAGAATTCAATTCTGTTATCTCACTAACGGTACTAAAGTTCTACTACCGGTTCATGAATACGAAACTGCAAAGCCAACATTTTGTGTGTTGGCTACCGGTACCATATCCTGCTACCAATTCGAGTTTGCAAGTCTTTCAAACATATCTGTCTGGCCATCGGCTACTGATACCCACATTGGCTACCAGTTCAGGATTACTGCACAAGGCACACCTATGCTGGTATAAGGGAATGGATTAACTACATTATTAAGTCCTACTTATATTCGTGTCAGGCCGACGAACTGTTGAATGACATATCATAGTTGTGGATGGATTTATATATGTCATGATATAAGCTTGAGTCTCATGATCTATGGTTAGGAAGCGTATATGCAATGGGATGCATAGCTAGCTATGATGGTTAGTGGTGTATCCTGTTAAGTCTAGGTACTCATGTCCACTTCAGGTACATTTTGCATATTGCCTACTAGTTAGGTTAAGACCGCCTTATAGTCCAGTGAGAGTACCTTAGTATGTGTATGTGTGTGCGCGCATATTTGAACTATATAGCTATTGTTGAGTTGTCTAGGATCTATATATGTATCAGGTCTCTGTTTGGATTGTAATAAAGTTGAACTTATTCATGTGCCTGACCCACTATTATTTTTTAGGTGTTCAACAGTTACAATCTTAGAGATTGTTCGTACCGAGCAGAGACAGTCATTCACTCTTCCGATTCGACGTAGGACTTTATCTTATGTTTCTTTTCATTTTCAGTTATTTTCTAGTTGGATATTATTAAGAGTCCACTGGATGGATTCCCGAGTTGTAATGATATTAGAGGATTTGGATATGTTTTATTAGAGGATTATTTCTAAAATAACTTAAGGATTTATTATTTAGTTTTCTTTCAGCTTAATTATTTATTTGTTCTTATTTCTTTTTGTAATCCATGCTTATTTAAAATACTTAATTGTTTGATATCCCTCGGATCTGTGCTCTAACTGGATCAACCATGGCTCTAGAATCGAGGGGTATCACAGTTGGTATCAGAGAACTCCAGGTTCAAGTGTCTCTAGAATTCTTTTATATAAGACTTCCGCGTAACATATTCTTTTATTTAGAGCCTAAATTTAGGATTCATTATATTCCTTTATGGTCCACTTAGAACGTATTGATTCAATTTTATTCTGTAATTTCAGAATGGTTGGCATTATGAAGAGGATGGGATTCACGATGAAAGCAAAAAAAGACCAAAAGAGGCAAAGGATTACTCCGACGATTCCTCTGCGAAGCCAGACCAAGAAGGCAGATTTGGAGACCAAGAAATTGTTTCCAATAAGTGTTATTTCAGAGTATAAGCTTAGGAAGGTTTCTTGTGTGTGAGATTGGCCACCATACTGTCGACGCAACACATCTTTGGTGGTACTCGAACCTGAGATAAGTGGAAATGAGGACCCTGAGGAAGGTCCCAATGAAGAAGATACTGGAGCATCCAAGAAGGAAGGTACCAAACTTCAAGGATGAATGCTCTTTTAAGAGTGATTTTTATTACTAGTAGTAGTGGAAGTATTATTAGACGTATAGTACTATTTAAATCATGTACACTGGTATTATTTTAAAGAATATATGACGATTATTTTTTTGGCATTTTATGGTTTAAAGAAGTTCGTAATAAAGTGAACTGCTGGTTTTGGTACCTCAATTGTGTTTTATAAGAGCATTTTTGTGATATTTACATAAATGGTTTTATTAAACTATATTGGAATGTGTATGTTACAATAATAAAAGAATATGACATTGGAGTGATTTGTATTTGGACAAGCAAACAAATTTTTGTTTATATGTACGTTATGTTGAGACGAGACGATTACCAATAAGTTTATGAAAGAAACTTATGCGAATCAATTCTGTAAGTTTGATTGCAAAGGAGGAAATTTGGCACCTTTTAAAGTAGTTGCTATACTTGTGGAGAGCTTGGTCACACTTCCAGGCAGTGTCCTAAAGCAGGATAGGGACAACATGTGCAGCAGGGACAGAAGGCACTATTTCCTTTACCCGTTCCACAGATTCCACGGATGCAGGGACAAACATATCCGGCTTTACCAGCACTGCCGCAACAGCAGGGATAGGCACCACAGCAATTGCATTATGGCAGGGTGTATAACCCCGCGCCATAAAATGTACAACTACCTAAGACTGTTGAGGGTATGTTTCCTATTCATGGTACACATGGTCGTGTTTTATTTGATACGGATGCTACACATTCATTCGTATCTAAATCATTTGTTACATTATTTGGGATGACAACGCGAGTATGCGATAGACCTCATGGTATTTTTACACCTTTAGGCGATACTGCCATTTTACATGAAAGTGATGGGCCTATAACACTAGATATTGGTAGACTTATATTTCTAGCCAATCTATTGGTCCTGGACATACACACTTATGATGTGATAGTTAGGATGGATTTGTTATCTTACTACTATGCCCAAGTTAATTGTTATGATAGGTCTATTGTATTCACTATACCTAGTTAGGATATATACGTCATTGCTATGCCACATTCTAACGGGGTTTCTAACACATATTTGTTTTATATTGAGGAAGAGACCGAAAAGAAGGTTACAGTATCATTGGATAATATACCAATTGTACAAGAATTTCTGGATGTATTTCAAGAGATTCCAGGGTTGCCACCAAGTCGAGAGATATATTATGTTATTAACTTAGCTTCAGGTATTATGCCTATTGCTAGGGCACTATACAGGATGGCACTAGTGAAGATGTGCGAGCTAAGGGATTAGATTCAGCAATTACTCGTCAGGATTTTATTCATAGGAGTACTTCACCCTGGGGAGCACCGATTTTGTTTGTAAAGAAGAAGGATGGTTAACTTTGCTTGTGTATAGATTATAGGGAGTTGAACAAAGTTACTAGTCCTAACAAGTATCCTTTACCCAGGATTGATGATCTTTTCAATCAATTGAAGGGAGCTACTTATTTCTCTAAGATTGACTTATATTATGGATATCATTAACTTAAGGTTAGGGAGCAGGATGCTCCTAGGACAACGTTTCTCACTAGTTATGGTTCTTATGAGTTCCGCGTCATACCTTTCAGATTGACTAACGCACTTCATGGATTTAATGAATAGAGTTTTCAGGGCATACTTGGATTAGTTTGTTATCGTGTTCATTGATGATATTTTGATCTATTCTAAGTCAGAGGACAATCATGCAAGACATCTTCGTACAGTGTTACAGACGCTTCGTGAACACCAGTTATATGCTAAATTCGAGAAGTGTGAATTTTGGCAGCGACAAGTGAAGTTTCTAGGTCATGTAGTATCAGAAAGGGGGATAGCGGTAGATCCAGCCAAGGTCTCAGTAGTGGTAGAGTGGGGACAGCCTACTTCACCTACATAAATTTAGAGTTTTCTGGGATTGGCAGGATACTATCGTAGATTCATTTAGGGGTTCTTGAAAATAGCGGGACCACTCACTCACTTAACTAAGAAGAGGGTACGGTTCGTATAGGATGAACACTGTCAGAAAGCTTTTGATGAGCTAAAGAACAAGTAAACTTCTGCACCGGTTCTGTCTACTCCACAGAGCAGGATAGAGTATCTTGTCCACACATATTCTTCTTTGCAAGGTCTTGGGTATGTTTTGATACAAAAGGAATGACCAATTTTTTATGGATCTCATAAATTTAAGCCTCATGAGCTTAATTATTCAACACATGATTTAAAGTTGGCAGTTGTGGTCTTTGCCTTAAGCATTTGGAGGCATTATCTGTTGGGAGAGTCCTTCAAATTATTTAGTGATCACAAGAGTCTACAGTATTTGCTCACTCAGCAGGAGCTGAATATGAGATAACGCAGATGGTTAGAATTTGTGAAAGACTCTCATTTCTCTATACAGTATCATCTAGGGAAAGTGAATGTGATGGCAGATGCACTCAGTCGTCGACCCTATGCTAGCCTTTCCGCATTATTAGCCACTGAGTGGGATGCTTTAAAGACAGTTGATAAGTTATCTGATGCTTTTACGACTTGCATGGTACTTACACCTTCTATTATTCACAAGGTCCTGAAGGCACAACTCACGAATTAGCAGTGCATTGACAAAGTTGTAAAGATAGCTAATGGGGAGGTTTCAGGTTGGAGATCAGATTATACTCAAAGTGTCTTCTATGAAAGGAGTAATGCGCTTTAGGAGGAAAGGAAAGTTGTACTCGCGGTTTATCTATCCATTCATGATTACAGATTGAGTTGGCGCTATAACTTATCGGCTAGCACTTTCGAACCATTTAGATCATGTGCACAATGTCTTTCAGGTGTCCATGTTGCGGAGATTTTTGCAAGATGAGGATCGTTATCAGCATATCGATGTTGGTGAGATTGAGTTGCAATCGGATGCGACATAGGTGGAGCCATCGTGTTGTATTGTAGATCGTAGGGATCAGATTCTTCATAATAAGGTTATACCTTTAGTGCATGTCCAGTGAAGTCACCATAATGTGGCTGAGTCTACTTGGGAATAGAAGGATACCATTCGCTCGTAGTTTCCTGAAATAATGAAAAAAGATAAGAGCTAATTCCGAGGACGGAATTCCTTTTGTTAGGGAGGAAGAATGCAATACCCCTAATTTTAAAAGGATTGTCTCGATATTTAATTAATTGTTTAATTGCATTTTTATTTGATTATGTAATTATTTGGCTAATTGGTTATTTGTGAAATTGATTTAATTGTCTAATTATTTATTTATTCTTTTATTTGAATAAATTGGTTAATTAAATAATGTGATTATCTAAATTAAATGTTTATTCTGTTTATTTTATTTTAAAGGAGTTGGGCTTGGATAGTAGTAATGGACCAACCGTTTGGACTACTTGGACTACTTGGATAAAAGATTAAATGGGTACAATTATTATCCATGGATAGTGGTACATATATATATATATATATATATATATATAGGCATATATGTATATAAGGTTGTGTTAATTCTTAATTATTATTAATAGTTACATTAGTAGTGATTTTCAGTATATACTATACATTATATAATTATAATGGTTGTTATGTGTGTGTGTGTGTGTGTGTGTGTATATATATGATATGATATCACGGTTAGTTTAGGGTGCAGATATATATATTTATTTATTTATTTATTTATTTTATTTTTTCTTTTCCTTCTCCTTAGGTAATTAGGATTAGGTTAAACTATATTAGCCTATATATACTTGTGTATACTCTGCCGAGGGTTTAGAACCCTATTCACACAATAGTGAAGGCAAAAAAATACAGAAAGTTTTAGAGAGAAACTGAGAGAGGGAGAATTAGGGTTTTGGCCAAGAAAAAGGGCTGAACCAAGGAGAGGTTATTGAAGCTTGCTGGTAGGTTGAACCAAGAGCAATAAAGAGTCTTGACGGCAAGCCGAAGTCGCCGGAAAACCTAGGAAGAAGACGGTTAAAGGCTTCAAATCGAAATCTTAGAGGCAAGTTCTTCTTCTATCTCCTTCCCTTAGACTTGTCTTCTGTACATGCCTAGGTAATCTCTAGGATTAATCAGACATCATCAGAGTTTAAACTTTATTATGTGTTTTTCATTGAAATTGATTTCTTTTATAAATTGTTTCATGATTATGTGTTTTAATTTTTGTTAATGATGCTTATTGGGTTTATATGATTTTTTGGAATAATTTGGGACATAGTTCAGACCCTTAGGAACCTTAACAGAAGAGTACAGAGAGATTTAACATCGCCAGAGGCGAAGAAGATGATGGGAAGCAGGGATAGAGCCGGCTCCCAAAAGGAATGGAACCGGCTCCCTTTTGTTTTCTACAGAAGATTCTCTAAAAGAGAGAGAGCTGCTCTTTTTTTGTTTAGAGTCGGCTCCTTTGCTAGGAATACACCAATAGGTGTGTTTTTTATACATTTTTGGGTCTTTAGGGCTATAATGTGATTATGAACTTTCATGGGGGTTCTAAATGATTTAAATGAACATGTTAAAATTCCAAAATGATTAATCTATGATATTATGCTCTGATCTTGAACATCATGAAATTTAAAATTAGATTTGCATTTTGTTAATGGTAATGAAGGAATTAATTGCTTGTCGTCATGCTAGCAAGTTAAATAGATGTTTATAAGTTTACTATTGTATATTACAGTATAATGTGTTCAGTTAAATATCTGATTTTTCATTATACTCTTATCTGGATTTTAATTGATGAATTACTTTATTTTGTTGTATCAATTATTGAATCTTGTGGATTATATGCATTGGTATAGGACGGTGACATATTAGGGACAGATTAGCTCAAAATGCTAAGTCCTACCTATGCTGGTATAAGAGAATGGATTAACTACATTGTTAAGTCTTACTTATATTCATATCAGATCGATGAATTATTGAATGACATATCATAGTTGAGAATGGATTTATATATATATATATATAAATCCATTCTCAACTATGATAGGTCATATATATATATATATATATATATATATATATGCCATGATATGAGCTTGTGTCTCAGGATCGATGGTGAGGGAGAGTATATGT